>JARHVA010000938.1:3860000-4035000 GCA_037957365.1 Torreya grandis
AAGTTTTGAAGTGAAAGAGGACCCATAGTCATTCATCTCAGAGACCTCATTTGTGATCAAGGCATCTAACGAAGAGGCTTCTACAAGTAGATCAAAGAGAGTGATGCATTTTGATGATAAGGATAATGTCTTATGACAATTTTTGTATGCCTATATGGCTTGATGTATAGTGGTTTGACATTTTGTCATTTTCCTATACGACATTGACCGAGGATATTCTATTGTGTTTGAATTTTTTATGCCTTTATGTATTTTATGGATTATATATATATATATATATATATATATATATATATATAATCTATAAAATACATAAAGGCATACAAAATTCAAATATAATAGAATATCCCTGGTCAATGTCGTATAAACTATCTTCATAAACCTTTGCATGTGTGTGGAAAGAGACCAAGAAATTGAAATCATTTAGCTCCTTCAATGCTTTAGACTTGTTTCGTGTAGACTTGCTAAGATACTTGGCATAGTGGGGAATAAGTCACCCTATTTTCACTCCATAGTATCTTATAAGGGATGATCTATGATAGATTTGGTCAAAATATCACCCATGTTGTTATATCCTTGGAGTAGACAAGGTCTTCTTGCTTGGAAGATCTCTCAACTCATCATTTTCCTCTTGGGCATGCATGGTTGGAAAGATAGTAGTTGACCTTGACATGTTCTCCATGGTTGGATCCTTTGTTAAATCCTTTGCGTGAAAATAGGCTTAAATCACCACTCTAGAACCTTTACACATGTTTTCCATAAATATCAACCACTTGAAGAGGTTTCACTTTGTGATGGGCATTTTTACAACTATTTCCATCTTTTGTGGATGCTTGGAAACCTCTTTGTATTGGATTTAACCATCATGAAAACCTACTGTAGACTTACAAGTGTTTTAAAATGATGCTTATATATAATTATTGAGTCTTGGGAACCTTGTATTCTCCTTTGATTTTCAAATTTTTTACAAACTCTATATGCTTCTTCAAGAAACCATTCATGCTTGAAACCATACCTAAAACTCTTTCTCTATGACCTTTCATGTAGATGTGTAATGAAATCTAAGAAGTCAAAGAGTATTGAGATTTTAGGGCATGAAATATCAAGGTACATGGATCTGTGAGTTGTAAGGGGTATATGAGTCAACAAATAAGAGAAAAAGTTAATGTGGAGCCATAAGGCATAGTGTTGTGAGCTATGGAAAAGTAAGGTATGTAGATATGATATGCGGTGACCATTACATTAAATTCTGTGAGATAGTATGGGACTTATGCAAAAGGTTTTTAGCCAACTTTGTGTAAAGGAGAATGTAATATTATGTGAGATGTGTGCACACTACATAGAATATAAAATAAGGAGTGAACTTGATGATGCAGAAGTTATGCATGGATCATTCACCCTTTCTTGGAGAGCAATGGTCTCTATTATATTAGTGCATAGTTGTATAAATTGCACCTAAATTTGCTATTAAGTATACCACTTGGCTTGATCAGTCAATTGTCCAACCTTGACCACTCTAAAAAGTTGATGTGTGTTAGGGAAGGTGTGTGTGTCTATCACTTCAATGATCTGGGCCTTCTCTATGGGGCATAAAAGTGTAAGATCTAAATTAGAAGGATGTTGTGTCATTATTGGCTCAAGAAGTGCTAGAGTGTAAGGCTTGACAAGCTTCACATTGAAGACTGGGTGCATTCCTAAGTATTAAGGTAGATCAAGAATGAAAGCATTCTCACTAGTTGCACATAGAATGGTATAAGGACCATGGTACAAAGGCTTGTTATTCTAGTGTAGACATTTGCAGCACTCTTTTTGAAGTTGTAACCAGACTCTATCACCAACTTAGAATGCATGAAGTGTGCGATGTATATCATGGCATTCCTTGTATTTTGATTGGGTGGGAGAGAGAATCTACTAAAATTTTTAGTGAATAGACTACATGTGATATAGAAAATTCTTAGCTTTGTCTACTTCCCATTCCTATGTACATAACTCAATGCCTATGGGTACATGGAGGGGATGTCGAGAGGCACTGAAGGTTGAAACCCAAGACATGTCTAGAATGGACTGTGGCAAGTAGAACTATGAAGAGCCCTATTTTATGCATGTTGAATGTATAAGAGATTGTCATACTAATTTTAAGAATGTACACATTTGTATATTCATAGAAGATGAACAAATGTGCAATTGGCCACTTTAGTTTGTCCATCTATTTGAGGATGATAAGCTATCAATCGATCCAACTATGTACCCATCAAATCCCATAATGCTTGCCAAAAATGACTCATAAATAATGAATCATGGTCCAAGATGCTGGATGTTGGTACCCAAAATGAACTAAAAAATGGTTGAATAAAGTCTATGAAGTGCTAATTATATCATTATCTTTTTACAAGTGACTATGATAGCCATCTTGGAAAACCAATCCACTACAATAAACATAGTGTCATGTTGTTATCTCATTATAGGTAATCTAGTCTTGAAATCCATGCTGATGGATTCCCATGGTCTGGATGGAACTGATAGAGGTGTGTAGAGTCCTAGATTCTTGTTCATGGGCTTGGTAATGTAACAATGAATGAAATACATGATGTTGATGTGCATGTGCTGCCAAATTAAATGTGATTGTAATGTAGCTAAGGTATTTATCACATCGAATTGCCTTGAGGTCTTTATGTAGTGCACCTTCTATATGAGTCATTGATGATGCACACTGGTGAGAACATAGAAATGTTGAATCTTGTAAAAAAGTTGGTTAGATAAGTAGAACTTCAACACTTATTTACCTTATGTGAGGCTAGTGTAAGTCATTGTGAAGTCTTGGTCAGCTGAGTAGAGAGGTACCCAATATATGAAGTTGTGGCCATGCATATCCAACACCATGATGAGTTCATGAACTAGAGGTTAACTAAGGTAGTCTATGACCTTGTTGTCCTTCCCTTTATTGTGCTTGATAATGAGATTGAATTACTACAGGTAAGTCATCCATTTCATATGGCGTGCATTTTATAGCTTGTTTTACGTTTGTAAGAACTAAAGTGGTTGATGGTTTTAATGAATAACTGTATGCTTTTTGAGAATGTAGTGGAACCATATATTTATGGCTTAAAAAATAACATATAGTTCCTTCTCATAGATGAATTACCCATGTACCATATCATTAAATGTCTCTGACTACTATGTGATAGGATGTCCATGTTACATAAGCATTATGCTAAGTGTGGAGTCATATGCATCAATGTGGATTTCAAAGGAGTGCATAATTTTAGTTATTTTGAGAATAGGCACTATGAAAAGGCATTGTTTGAGTACCTCAAAAGTGTGTTGTTACATAGGAGTCTAGTCAAATTTGAATTTAGTACGAGTGAGCTGATTGATATCCCAAGAGATGTGTGATAAAACAAGGATGAACCTATGGTAGAATTTAGTAAGTCTAAAAGACTCCTCAATTTGGTGAGATTGTGTGGAGTAGGCCAATCTTAGATCACTTTGATCTTTTCTAGATCTACATTAATTCCAATGTGATCAATGATGTAGACCAAGTAATGGATCTATGTAGTGTTGAATGTATGCTTCACTAAGTTGGATTGTAACTTGTGTTAGCACAAAGTGTCTAAGATATGTGAGATGTGATCCATATGTTACTCCCATGTCTTACTAAATATGAGGATGTCATCAAAGTAGATAATGATGGAGTTCAGGAAAGGCTTGAGTATATCATCTATCAAGCACATGAATGTGGTTGGTGCATTGGCGAGGACTAAAAGAATGACAAAACATTCAAACAATCCCTCTCATGTCTTTAATAATGTCTTCTAGACATCTTTAGGATAGACTAGAACCTAATGATAACCTAAATTCAAGTCTATCTTGGTGAAGTATTATGCACCTTGGAGCTGGTCCAAGAGGTAGTTAATGCATGGTAGTGGATACTAATTCTTCACCATGATTTTTTTGAGTGCATGATAGTAAATGCAAATTAATCAAGACCCATCCCTATTGGGTGCAAGGAATATCACACTCCCAAAAGGTGAAGAGCTAGGCCTGATCTTGCCCTGATCAAAGAGCTCTTGTATTTGGCACCAAAATTCAACATTCTCCTAAACTAATCTATGATATAGGGGGATATTGGGTAAAGGGGATCTAGGAACCAAATTGATGTAATTTTTTACTACATACTATGTTAGAAGGCCTTCAGGTTCTAAAAAGACTTCACTTTGATACACCAGTAACTTGTCAATCTATTATTTTTGTGATGGTGTGCGAGTGCTATGGTGCTTCAAGGGTGAGTTTTATCATTTTATGTTGTGCAGGTGTGTTAGGGTAGACTATGAGTAACGTAAAATTTTGTGCATGTGATACAAGCTTGAGACACTACTTGGTATAGACTAATGTGACTTTGGTCATGGGTGCTGACTCAAAGAGGTTGTATAAATAATCTTACACATGAATAGTCCAACACTATGGCTTGGCTTGATATGTAGCTTCATGGTCAAACAAATATGGTCAAACAAATATGGTCTTACTAATAGAATTCACAAACTTCTAAAGGTACGATGTCAAAAGTGACATTATCCTCCATAGGTTTGACTTTGTACTAAAAGTGCATTGTTATCAGACTTGTATATCCTTCTCCTATTATAGCTAACTAAAAGAGTATGGCTTGGAGTACATAGTAGTGGCAAGACCAAGGCATTAAGCCATGGATTTCATAATGATGTTCTTATGGATTCCACTCTCGATGAAGACATGACGAGGTTGACCCTTCACCCAAAACTTTGTGTGAAAGAGGCATTCATGCTTTTTGGAGATGCCAATTGCAATGGTGTTATTGGTCAGACAAGAGACATTTGGATCAATGTCATCCATTGATATGGGTCCTGATGTATATTGGGTGAGCAAGGATTGTTATTTATGGCATTCAAAATAATCATGGGTGGATGAGTGATGGTGATGATACCACTTATCACCAAACTTATTTTTCTTTGCTTTGTCTAAAGTAGAAGACATTAGGGCCTTTGATTTTTGAGAAATATTCTTGTGTTTCTCTTCTTTGTTAGAAGTGTGTTGTTTTTACTTTTGCATAGAAGGTTGTGATGTGGAGTTGTACATAGGTAAGGCCTTAAGTACTGCATTGGATTAAGAGGTGGCACGTTGCTTCATCCTTACCTTGGCTTTAATTTTAGGGTGCTATAATATAATTTCTCCAATGTGTCAGAATTTAATAAATCCATCTTCGCATAGATGTAAGGTGAGATTCCACTGATGTACTTCAGCACCTTACGTGACTCATCCAGGTTTTTGTGTAGGCATGCAAAGTAGTCATGGAATATGTTGGTGTAGTCTTATATAGACTGCTATTCATGTTGGTGAAATTGTTGCAACTTGATGTATTCATCCTCAAGGTGGAATAGAAGGTGTTATTATTTCTTCAACATGCCAACAAAAATCTTTTAGGATTTGATTAGAATGCCCTATTTTGCACGCTGCACACTAAAAACCTCTACCCAGTGAACCACCAGAATGGACATCTTCAGCACTATGGAGGTGATCTTATCAACATCAATGAAGTGATTTAATGAGAAGTATGCCTCGAGTTATCAAATATAGGTATCCAATTCTTTAACATCGATATTTCCTTCGAACAAAGGGATATCAAGATTAACTTGCACTTTAAAGGGGGTCTATTACTAAAACCATTTTTGAGTGAATTGTGGAGGTGGTTAGGAAGATGTCAGGTTGAACTATGATATAAATTCATGGAATTATCCAATAAACATGTTGCACTATGCCTTTAGAGCATCAACAATGAGTTTTTGAAATTTTAGTGCTACCTTAGGTTACTTCTGGGTGTTAATCATCCTACTTTTGCTATGACATTATTTTGGGTATTTGGAAACAAAATTGAATGACAAACCTTCCTTTCTGAGTTGTACTCATGTGTTTACAGGAATAGAAATATGATAGATCTTTCTACTTTGATATCAATAATCCATGCCATGGGTCCTAAGACCAAGTGTGCGGGGGACAACCAAGTTTGGTTATGCAAAGTGAATGAGTAAAGCTAATTCAAATATAAGTAACCAAACACACTCAATGGAGCATAAGTCTTATTGGAAATAAATTCAAATTATATTCATTCATTTTGAATATGGAAATCTGGTACAATGTGCTACAGTGCATATATTATAAATTAGATATGTGGAGCATGTTATCTATGTTATGACTCTATGAAAAACATTGACCTTTTTACCAAATGTGTATATTACATTTTATACAAGTAAAACACAAGAGTAGTTACAAATATTATTATTTACCAAGAAGATGATTATGTCAGTTCATCTTATAGGATTAATGACCATTAAGGAACGTCCTTGAGCATGTGGATAGGGTGAGTCGACACATAGATGTGTCATGGAATCCAAGAAGTTGAAGAGTCTTAAGATTATATGGTGTATAATAGCAATACATGTAGATTTATGAGCTACAAAGCATGTAGGAGTCAATATTTAGGAACATAAATAGGTGTAGAGTTGAAAGGCATGCAAAGGCATGGAAGTTGGTGAGTAGTTACATGACTTGGTGTGGTGTTGTGAGTCGTAGAAAGGTGAGGTACACAACTGTGATATGAGGAGACTACTGCACAAAATTCTATGATCAAATGCAAGACTTTTGTAAAAAAATTTCATCCAACTTAGTGAAAAAGAGCATGCAATATTAGGTGAGACATGCACATGCTATGAAAAAGAGCAAATTAGGAGTGAACTCGATGACACAAAATCTGTGCATGGATCAAACATTACCAATAAATATTATAAACATACAAGTTACAATTTGATATCTCTACCTTTGGGGCCTCTTCGATGAAAATTTGCATTTAGACCCTGTTGGGGGTGACAAATAACCTCTAGGACCACATTTTTGGCCTCCAATTACATACAATTAGGAGATAGACCACATATTCTGCCATCAAGAAGGCATTTCCCTATATGATAAAATTGTAGTTTTAAAGGCAAATTTTAGACATGTGTCAAATATAAAACATAAATCATCTACACAAATATAAATAAACTTCACATGATTATTAAATCCCTCTAATTTTACCCTAAATCCCTTGGATCTAAAATAATAGGTGAATTCATGGTTAAGGATTCAATGATCAGTCCTAAAATACAGCTTATATGTACTTAAGAGACATGTTTTTTGCTTCCAATAGAAATTTTATATTCATGGAAATTTGATTCTAAATATATCACTTAAAACACCTTTGGATTTAAAAATTACATATGTTCCATGGCCTCCAAATCCACGTGGATACACATTTTTGTAACAATTCTAGTGTCTGGGAACATTGAAAAGAAATATTGTCAACATACAAGCCATAGTTGGATATATCTACCTCCAGGGCCTCATGGTTGAAAATTGGAATCACCACCATGTTGGGGGTGATGAATAACCTATACGACCACATTATTGGCATCTGAGTATGCTTGGTTAAGAGGTGAACCACCCATTCTAGCCTCAAGAAAGCATTTCCATATACAGTAAAATTGTAGCTTTTTAGACAAACTTCAGACACATATTAAAAAAAACCATAATTTATATACACACATGGAAAGAAACATTATATGAATATTTTATCCCTTTAATTTCACTTTGAATCCCTTGGATCTCAAATAAAAGACATATTTGTGGTAGAGGATTCAATGATCAGTCTTGAAATGTAACTTTTGTGTACTTAAGAGACATATTATTTGCCTCCAATAGACATTTCTAATTTTGGGACCTATGATTACAAATATATCACTTCCAACACCTCAAAATATAAAATATGTTACCACTAAAATGACCTCTGAATCCATGCAGATTTGTGTTTTTACAAAAAATTTGGTCTCGAGCAACGTTGACAAGAAATATTATCAACATACAAGCTGAGTTAGATATCTCTAACTTTGGGACCTCATGGATGAAACATGGTATAAAAACCAAATTTTGGGTGATAAATAACCTATATTACCACATTATTATCCTTTGAGTAAACTTGGTTAGGAAATGGACCACCCATTTTGACCTTAAGAAAACATTTCCCTAAATGATAAAAATGTAGTTTTTAGGCAAACTTTAAAGACGTGTAAAAAAAAACCCTAAGTCAAATACATGAATGGAAAGAGCCATAAAATGTGTGTTAAATCCCTATACTTTCAAATTTAATCCCTTATATTTAAAATAATATACAAATTCATGGCAGAGGATTCAATGATCATTCTTGAAATGCAACATTTATGTACTTAAAAGACAAGTTCTTTGCCTCCAATATAAATTTATGTTTTTGATACCTCTAATTATAAATATATCACTTAAAACACCTTGGTATGTGAAAATTACATATGTTTCCACCACCATGACCTTTGAATCCATGGTTTTTCAATAATTTTGGTGTCAAGCAACATTGATAAGAAATGTTGTCAACATGCACGTCATAGTTGGAGATCTCTACCTCCGAGGTCTCATGGATGAAATTTGCATCATCACCATGTCATGGGTGTCAAATAACCTCTAGGAACACATTATTGGCCTATGAGTATGCCTAATTAGGACATAAACCACTTGTTTTGACCTCAAGAAGGTTTTTGCCTATATGATAAAACCATCAATCATCGACATGATCTGAAAGCTTCTCTTATCTTTGAGAGTATGGAATTATCTAATAATGGTTCTAACCACATGAATGTGGAAGAAAATTTGACACCACTAACCTACAAAAAATATGTTAGTATTTAATTAAATTTGAATTGATATGTACTACCTAAGAAATAGATAAAATTTGATAAAATTAAACACACATTTACATTTGAGAAGTCAACATACCTTGGGAGTTCAATCTAAGGAACCACTAGGATCAACACTATTATTGATAGTAGAAATAATATATTTATGGTTAAACTCATGAACCTTCCATAGAGTCCTTTTTAATAACCTCCCTTGATATTTGTGCAATTTAACATTTGTTACAAGAATCGAATTTGAATAGTGGAGTATCTTCCTATGTATTTTGTGGTATTCAAACAACCATACATATAAATTTTTGATAGGATAGCTTCAAATCCAAGTTAGAATAACTACCATGAACCCAATGGGATGGTAAATTTTTCCCCATTTGTGATCATAGAAGACAATTTATTTTTTTCCTCTACACACTGGCATAAGTAATATTCTATCCCCTCTTTGTTATCCTCATCTAAAATAATTGCATAAACATGCCTTGCATAAAAAATAAAACATGATTTAATAATTATTTATTGATATTACAAAATTTAGTACATGTAACACATGTTAAATACTTTAAATGTAAGATTTCATCTCGTTCTTAGTTGAACTAGATCAGATACATGATCAAAGTTATCTGATGATGTCATATTTATAAACTGTAATGTTGGTGGACCCTACTAAGTTTCAATTGAACCTATAGGTCTACAACTCCATTCATCCAACCATTTGTGTGACTTACACTCATTCAAAACAAATGCAATGCTTGTAGAACAAAAGTATGCCATGTGCCTCATATGAACTATCCAAGAACCTATGTTTGAGCTACGAAATGAGTGTAACTCACTCGATCATGTTATTGTCATATAATATTTATAGTTTTCCAAATTTTCATCCTTTATCAGAAAAAAAAATATATTAATGCTTAACTTTCTTCATCACCATGGGCCATATTTTCATTACACAGTTCAACTATGTTTTTTTGCATCTATCAAATTAGTGACATTTTCAAACTTCAACTCCTATCTTGAAACTGTTGTTTTGAAACATGTTCTTGCAGTATCATGCTCCCATTTCCCATGGCTTGCTTCAGTGAAACTCTAAATATTTTGTATACTAGTGGTCACATGCATCCTACTCAGCTAGTATAACACCTATGCATTCTTAAATTATTACGTGCAGTTACCTAACTAAATATAATGTTGATTGAAAGTAATGTTTCTTTCACTCAACTTTCCATAGAACATCTAAAATCAACCTTGCACATAATATAGATAATGTGTTCAATCATCATTGACATAGAAGTGGTACTCCCTTAATATTTTTTTATTATGATTTGTACTATCAGGTGCATGCATGAATTTTATATGCACAAAAATGGAATCCTGTACTAAATTGTAGTATTGTGATTGAACCTCTCTTTGTGGTTATAATGTGTAATTCTCTATAAATTCAAGTACTAAAAAAATAGTTAAAAGTGAAAATGTGTCCTTACTTGACTTAAATTTTTCATCTAGCCATCGATCTCTATGTGTATCTTGCATACTCATATACAATTTCATCCATGAATTTGACCATAAATTTGTAAACGGGTATTTATTTTGTAATAAGTTTGCACCTTTTAGACTCATTTTCATCTTTTAATTGATATGTCACAGATTCATATTTAGAAAAATCAACTAATTCTTGTCTAATTTTGTGTGTACTCTTCTTATGGCTATAATTTTTCAATTTTGGAAATCCACCACAAATGCTACAACTTCTATCCAAACATGCTTTGTTATAAATAATTTTCCATATGCTCTTTCATAAAAAAATAGTTGGAATAAATTCCCTTGCTGATTATGGTGGAGCTTCCATTCCACACTCCTACAAAATATTTTCAGTATACAAAGTATAATGAACATGATGCAAAATATCATAATGCATAAAAAATTCAACATGTTGCCTACATGTGTGATTGATTTTCAAATAGAAGCATTTGGTCATTTCAAAATATCTTTGACTAATAGAAATTTATAAATATTTTTTAACAAATTTAGAGTAAAATTGTGTTTAAGTCATATCCAAAAATGTTTTGGATGTGGTTCATGGTTATGAGAACCAACTCTTTTTTCACTAAATATCTTATATTAGGTGATACCCTTGTTTTATCTTTCAAAAAATTTGCAAATAAATCTTTTAGGGCATCAACTATAGCCTTGTCTTTCCATGGTAGTCTATCAAATAATTCCCACAATTCATTATTATCAATAACATCAAGTCTTCTATGTCTCCCAATTTATTTCATCAGTGTTTATATGTTTATATACAATGCTCTACTTATTTATCTAATCAAGTGTTTATTGCTTCTTTGACAACTTACCATACAAGTTGTAATAATGTCTCAGGCAATGTTACCATCTTTAGTGCATTTGCTCACACCTAAATGATGGTATGCATTATGTAGATTTGCAACAGTTGCCTTATTTTGACCATCAATATTAGATGTTATTAGTCCTAGGATGTTCATTGTAGGTCTCATCTTAATAACTTTCATCAATGTAATAAACAATTGACATTTTCAAGTTTTGTTTAATTTTTCAAAGTACCAGTCACAAATTCATTTATATTTTCTTCACATATGGCAATCAAACATTTTTTTAGGCATTGGTTTCAAAATGTTTTCATCAATATCAATTAGATACATGGGTCTTATTTTCAAAATCCTAAGAAGTGTTCTTAGTTGTAAAATTGATTGATTTGGTATTTCCATATTTTCTTCATTGGTAGTTTCTTCATTCAACGGTGTTACCATATTGTTTTTTGATTTTTACTTTCACCAATTGGTGTTTCCATCCATGTTAAATAATCATACATATTATCATCATCACCAAAACAAAAACCATAAAATTTTAATGTGGATTTGCATTATAATTTTGTATACTATCAATATTTATAATTGGACCTTCATAATTTGGTATATTATCATTCTTCATTTCATCATTATTTTTTTATTCAATTCATTAGGGATATTAGACTTACTTTCATGATTTCTTCACATTTACTACCTTTATTTTTATCTCATCACTTCTAATTTATTTGGCATTTTGTGTATTAACTTCTTCTTCCTGCTAGTATGATTTTTGTCACCCATGTTTACATAAATTTGGGAGATTTTGAGGGTGGGGACAACAATCCAATTACTTAAGAAAATACCTGCAATGTGAAGTACCAAGTGGGGAAAGTAATCAAATTATTAAAAACAAACCTACATTGTTTAGTCAACCATGAGTAGACAAAGTTTTCTAATTTTGATGGTGAGGACATACATTAAATCATAAAAAAATAGATCTATACTATGCAAAATAAAATAGAGTAGAGTCCGTAGGGGACATAACTCTTAATGTGTAAAAAATGACATTGGCACATGTTCTTTTTTTAGTGCTAATAAAATTGTGTACATGTTAAAATAATATATGCATCATTTGATGTATACCAGATCAACCCTAAACCTAAACCCTTAACACTACAACCTTAATCTCTTGGACCTTATACCCTAAAACCTAAACCATACACCATAAGCTCTAAATTGTAAACCCTAAATCATAAACTCTTTAAACACTAATCCAATCATTTTATCCATAATTAACATCATTTAAACTAAGAATTAGGCTCACATGGCTCAATTTAGCCTAAATCACACCACTGATTACCCTAATTGACTAATTTTCTCAATATATGATGATACAAGGAATAATCAAGCCTAAAAACACATTTTTTTGTCATAAATAGGTTCAAAAAGCTTAAATTATCATCAATTGACTTTGTGGTTAGACCCTATACCCTATAACTTAAACCCTAATCCCTAAACCCTATACCCTAAATTATAAGACCTAAACCATAAACCCTTAATTGTAGACCCTAAACCCTTTAAACCAATGAATTTGGCCCCAATTAACTCCTTTTACAATAAGAATTAGTTCATAGGGACTAATCTAGCCCAAATTGTATCACACATTTCTCTAATTAACTATTTCACTCAATCTATGATGATGTGGGTGCTAATTGAGCCCAACATCACATTTTTAGTCATAAATATGTTCAAGGAGCTCAAATTGGCCCCAATTACCTTCATGTTTAGACTTTATATACCCTAAGACCTAAAACTTATATCTTAAGCCCTAAACCCTAAACCCTAAATCATAAATCATAGACTCTTTAAACCTTAAATTAGGTTCACATGGCTCAATTTGGCCTAAATTGTATCACTAATTATGCCAATTGTCTATTTTGCTTAATTTGTGATGATGTGGGGGTTAATTGAGCCCAAAAACACATTTTGTAGTAAGAAATAGGTTTAAGTAGTGAAAATTGCTCTCAATTACCTTTGTGATTTGACCCTATAACCTAAACCCTAAACCCTATACCTTAAACCATAAGCCCTAAACCATAAATGTTAAACCCTATACCCTAAATTGTAAACCTTAAATCCTAACCCTAAATGCTAAACCCTATACCCTAAATTGTAGACCCTAAACCCTTTAAACTAATTGATTTAACCCCAATTAACCTGATCCATAAACTAAACTGATAAGTCAAAGTGAAGTTTTAAGTACGAATACTGATTTTCTCAAATTTTAATAAATTCTCAAAAAACTTAAAAGAACTTGCAAAATGTTTGGAAAAAATGTTCTCAGTTGTTGAGTTGGATTGGAATTGTCAAAAGACTTGTTACTTCCCTTTTCCAATTAAACCAGTTTTTTTTAAGAACATTGTGTTATAATTGTCGAATTGTAGATTACTTGCATGAGTTCATTTACTAATTAAAATCAAATCAGCAAACTGAAACAAAATCATGCATCAAATGACAATTACCAAAATATGAAATGTGATAATGGAGTTTGGCTCAACAATTGATGCCTACATCTCTGGGTTCTCCAAAGGAGTGGACCATTTCCATTAAGGGCACTTCAAATACCTGGAAACAATAAAAAAATTTCCTATAAGCTAATATCTCAATGTAAAAATTCACCTTCACTGTGACTGAAATCAAGCCCGGCACCTTCAAATTCTGTGAGTCTTCTTAACACCTGCAATGTTGCTTTAAAAGTCCTAAAAATCTCCTTTATGGGTTAAAATATACTCCTCCAATATGTAAATTGGATAAAATAGAGTATTAATACTGTTTATTATGGCTGGAAGATGGATAAAAATCCATTACATAAGCTTTTCAAAGCTTTTACAAAGTCTCGGCCTCTTAAAAATAAAAACACTGTCAGAAATTCTATAACTTCAAATAGAAATTTGTGCCTTTAATAGCACTTCGACCCTTACAGCACAAACAGTCAAGGCTTATCCCTTTTGGGTGGTAGGTCAGGGGTTCAAACCATCAGCCCTTTCTTTTAGGCACTTTGCATGAGTTTGAAATTTTCTCCTCCTTTTTGGATGCACTCAGGCTTTGTCTTTTGTCCCACATTTTTTGGGAATGATAGTTTTGCATGCTTAAAATAGGTATGCACCTCCTTGAAATGTGTCAACATCCCCTTTTGTGGGAGACTTAGGCACTTATCTAAGTCTATACTTAGGATCTTATCTAAGTCTATACTTAGGCTACCATTGGAAAATGTAAATGTGCCAAACATGCGCCGTTGGACTTGGTCTTTCCTTCAAACTCGCCACATGCTTGGACTCGCCACCTTGCTCAACAAACTTATCTCATGCTTGACTCCACATGGCATGTTGGTGATGTGGCATGTCATCGAACCATTTTTTGCAAACCTTAGCATTTGCCAAGTGTTGACCTCCGATAGGTCCAAATGTTGAAACCACCTCGAAACACATGCAACATGTCATAAGAGACATTTTTTGACCAATCTTCAAATGGCCATAACAGGAGCTCCCAAACTCAAATTTACATTCAAATGCGTCGAAAAGCTCTCAATGAGCTCTACAGTATGCCAGTAGTGAAACTCTAAATTAGAAAAAATTTTAAAACCAAATTTTAAGCTTTGAATTTGCATGTCTATTCTCACTTTTATCATATTTTGGGACGTGTCAGATGGATCACGAGCTATGTGGCTCAGTAAAGTGGCTGGTTTCTCCCATGTGGCCAAGGCATGATATTACCAAACAATTATCCCTCTTCATGTGGGATTTATTCAAAATTGCAATTTGAAATCTACAGACTTGTAATTCCAAATCTACAGACTTGTGATTTCAAATCTACAGACTCCCAATTTTTGATCACACCTCCCCAATGGAAGGCTTTTGGTCTCCAAAAGTCCAATATCCCTTGAAACTGCAAACTGGTCTACTGCATCCATGAAAACATAAACCAATCATAGCAAGAGGTATAAAAAATTGAATTAAAATGATTCACAATCAAACTACAAAAATGCCTAATCCAAAGGCATGAGTAAGTGAATTTACAACTGCCAAAAGTGATTACAACATATCAAACTGCCTACCCAAATGTCACATCCTGTAAAGTGGTGAATTTCTAAAAATTGAAACAACTCTGAATGTAACTGCAAGACAAGTTTATAATGCCAACAACATACAATAAATGTTGTGGACATGTTGCAACACAATGCCTTAGTATGGGACTTATATGCTAAGCAAATGCAAACAACCAAAAGTGTATGCTACCTAACATCTAAACATGCCCAAAGGGTCTTAAAAAAATGCATCTAAACATCACTATGCCAAAATAGATACATTCAAAATAGCAGTCAAATAAGTTTTGTAAGGAATTAACTCAACCTACAACATGCATTCTGATATTATCTCCAACTGATCAAATGAGTTCAAGTCCTCTAGACAACTCACACAACATAAATAGGAGATTCAAAACATAGAGCTTTTCAACATGAGAATTAAAATACTTCAAATGATGAACCTATCTCGAAGTGTTCTCGAAAACTCTACTAATGTATCTTCAAAGCTTGTTCTTTCCCTTAACAGAATTCTTAACAATGCTTTGACAAACAAGGGCATTATTAATCCACTTAATCAAATTTTCTGCCTAGTTAACTTGATTTCCTTAGTGGATTCCTTTACATCATTATGGATTGATTTAACTTCATTGACCTTAGTAATAGGTTGATAAATCATCTTAGTTTTACCATTTCTAGAATGAGAAGATGATTGAAGTTTAAAACAATGATCAATCCAATATACACTCATATGGTAATGAGTGCAAACAACCTTCTTAGGTGAGGTCTCCCTTCTACCTCTTCTCGCTTTGCCATGACGAGAATGGTTCTTAACACCTGCAATCTACTTAAACAAAGCATGTCTCTTCCAACAAAATGCAACAATGTGGTTATGCATCCCATAAAAAGTGCATGGAAATGATTGCATTGTCTTCTGAATGTTAAATCCAAATTTCTTAAACATAAAAAGTGGATCAGAAGATTTAGTGCTAACTCTAGTGTAGGAACTAGGAGGTGGAAATTCAATACCTCTTTTACCTTCCTTCTTACACCGTACATGCTCTACTAGTGGCCTCGGTCCTTTGCTATTAGAAGCTTGTCTTCCTTTAGCCATGGAGGAAGTTTTTCCAATTTCCACCTGCTCACTAGTTTAACCCAAACCTGCATGAAGAGATCTATGCTCTACTTATATTGGGTTAGTAATTCCTTGGCCATATTGACCAAGACATCTTCCATTAAATCCCATTTTTACTAACAATTTGGATCCTATACCCTTAGTGTGTTGTTCAAAACTACCAAAAGCATCACTACTTGAATCCGAATCTAAATGGAAAGAAGAAGTAGATGAACTATGTGGTGAATAACTTATACTACACTCAGTCATAGTCTCTACATCTGAAGTCGAAGGCTTTACCTTTTCACACTCACCACATTGCAATCTAATCAAGAGTTCATCCTTAGATTCAAGCTCAGATTTCAAAATTGTAAACTCCTCATCCAAGGAGTACAATTGAGCTCTTAGAAAAGAATTCTCATCCTGAATTTGTGTATTTATGTCTTCAAGCTCTTTCATCTTGGATTTATGTGACAACTTGCCCGTGGTTTCCTAGGAACACATTGATTCCACAACTGCACACTGCAATCTAATCAAGTGATATGGATAACCAGTAAACTAAAAGCAGCTATCAAATCACAATCAGAAGCTGACCCAGCTTTCTAACTGCTCTGATACCAACTTGATCCGTAAACTAAATTGATAAACTCAAAGTGAAGTTTTAAGTATGAGTACTTATTTTCTCAAATTTAAACAGATTCTCAAAAAACTCAAAAGAACTTGAAAAATGATTAGAACAAATGTTCTCAGTTGTTGAGTTGGGTTGGAATTGTCAAAAGACTTGTTACTTCCCTTTTCCAATTAAATCAATTTTTTTAAAGAACGTTGTGTTATAATTGTCAAATTATAGATTACTTGCATGATTTCATTTACTAATTAAAATCAAATCAACAAATTGAAACAAAATCATGCATCAAATGATAATTACCAAAACATGAAACGTGATAACGAAGTTTGGCTCAACAATTGATGCCTAAATCTCTGGGTTCTCCAAAGGAGTGGACCGTTTCCATAAGGGAACTTCAAATACCTAGAAACAATAAACAACTTTCCTGCAAGCTAATATATCAATGCAAGAATTCACCTTCACTGTGACTGAAATCAAGCCTGACACCTTCAAATTTTGTGAGTCTTCTTAACACCTACAAAGTTGCTTCAAAAGTCCTAAAAATCTCCTCTATGGGTTGAAATATACTCCTCCAATATGCAAATTGGATAAAATTGAGTATTAATACTGTGTATTATGGCTGAAAGATGGGTAAAAATCCATTACATAAGCTTTCCAAAGATTTTACAAAGTCTCAACCTCTTAAAAATAAAAACACAGTAAAAAATTCTATAACTTCAAATAGAAATTCATACCTTTAATAGCACTTCGACCCCCACAACACAAGTGGTCAAGGCTTATCCCTTTTGGGCAATAGGTCAGGGGTTTAAACCATCAGCCCTTTCTTTTAAGTGCTTTGCATGAGTTTGAAATTTTCTCCTCCTTTTTGGGTGCGCTCAAGCTTTGTCTTTTGTCCTGCATTTGTTGGGAATGATAGTTTTGCATGCTTAAAATAGGTATATGTCTCCTTAGAATGTGTCAACATCCCCTTTTTTGGGAGACTTAGGTGCTTAGCTAAGCCTATACTTAGGCTGCCATTGGAGAATGTGCCAAACATGCGCCGTTGGACTTGGTCTTTCCTTCGAACTTGCGACATGTTTAGACTCGCCACCTTCTTGGACTTGCCACCTTGCTCAACAAACTTATCTCACACTTGAATCCACGTGGCATGTTGATGACATGGCATATCATTGAACCATTTTTTTTAAACCTTAGCATTTGCCAAGTGTCGACCTATGATAGGTCCAAATGTTGAAGCCACCTCGAAACACATGCAACATGTTGCAAGAGACATTTTTTGAGCAATCTTCAAATGGCCATAATAGGAGCTCCCGAACTCGGATTTACGTTCTAAAAAATGCATCGAAAAGCTCTCAACAAGATCTACAGTATGCTACCACTAAAAATTTGAATTAGAATAATTTTTAGAACCAAATATTGAGCTTTGACTTGGCATGTCTATTCTCACGTTTATCATATTCTGGGATGTGGCAGATGGATCATGAGCTACGTGGCTCGATAGAGTGGCTAGTTTCTCCCATGTGGCTGGGGTATGGTATTACCAAACAATTATCCCTCTTCATGTGGGATTTATTCAGACTTGCAATTTGAAATCTATGGACTTGTAATTCTAAATCTATGGACTTGTGATTTCAAATCTACGAACTCCCAATTTCTGATCATAACATCCTTTAGATTAAGAATTAGTTTCATAGGGATCAATTTGGCCCAAATCACATCATTCATTACCCCAATTGACTAATTCATTTAATCTATGATGATGTGGGGGCTAATTGAGCATAAAATCACCTTTTATAGAGACAAATAGGTTTAAGGATCTCAAATTGGCCCTAATTGCCTTCGTGATTGGACCTTATATAACCCAAAAGCTAAACCCTATACCCTAAGCCCTAAAATTGAAACCCTAAATCCTAAACTTTTTAAACACTAAAACAATCATTTTAGGCTCAATTATCATCATTTAGACTAATAATTAGCTTCACAAGGCTCAATTTGGCCCAAGTCAGACCACTAATTACCCATATTGACTAATTCACTCGTTTTGTGATGAAATAGGGGATAATCAATCCCAAAAACACATTATGTAGTCACAAATAGGTCTAAATAGCTCAAATTATCCTCAATTGAGTTTGGGATTGGATCTTATACCCTAAACCCTACACCTTAAACCCTAAGCCATAAAACCTAAACCCTATACCCTAAATTGAAATCCCTAAGCCCTAAAACTTAAACATTATACCCTAAATTTTAGACCCTAAACCTTTTAAACCAATTGATTTGGCCCCAATTAACATCTTTTATAGTAATAATTATGTTCACATGGATCAATTTGGTCCGACTGCATCACTCATTATCCCAGTTGATCAATTTTCTCAATATTTGATGACGTGGGGACTAATTAAGCCCAAAATCACATTCTATAGTCATAAATAGGTTGAAAGAGCTCAAATTGGCCCTAATCGCCTTCATGATTAGACCTTTTATACCATAAAACCTAAACCCTATACCCTAAGCCCTAGACACTAAAACCTAAAATGTAAATCATAAACTCTTTAAATGTTAAACCAATAATTTTATCTCCAATTAACATCATTTAGACTAAGAATTAGGTTCACATGGCTCAATTTATCCCAAATCACACCATTGATTACCCTAATTGACTAATTCACTAAATCTATGATGACATGGGGGTTAATCTGTCTCAAAAATACATTATGTAGTCACAAATAGGTCCAAATAGATCAAATTGTCCTCAATTTCCTTCATGATTAGACCCTATACCTTATACCTTAAACCCTATTCCCTAAACCCTAAACCCTATACCTTGTACCCTAAATTTTAAGCCCTAAGACTTAAATCCTAACCCTATATGATAAATTATAGACCTTAAACCCTTTAAACTAATTAATTTATCTCCAATTAACATCCTTTAGAATAATAATTACGTTCATAGGGATCGATTTGGCCCAAATTACATCAATCATTTCCATAATTGACTAATTCATTCAATTTGTGATGGCATAGGGGTAAATTGATCCCAAAATCACATTATATAATCACAAATAAGTTTAAGGACCTCAAATTGGTTGTAATTGCCTTCATGATTGAACCTTATATACCCTAAAACATAAACCCTATACCCTAAGCCCTAAGCCCTAAACCTTGAACCCTAAAATTTAAATCATAAACTCTTTAAACCCTAAACCAATCATTTTATCCCAAATTAACATCATTTATATTAATAATTAGGTTCACATGGATCAATTATCCCCAAATCACACTTTTGATTACCCCGATTGACTATTTCGCTCAATCTATGATGATATGGGGGCTAATCAAGCCCAAAAACACATTTTTAGTCAAAAATAGGTTTAATCATCTTAAATTATCCTTAATTGCCTTCACAATTGGACCTTATACCCTATACCTTAAATCCTAAGTGCTAAACCCTAAACCCTATACCTTAAATTATAAAACCTAGACCCTAGACCAATTAATTTAGCCCAAATTAACATCCTTCGGAGTAATAATTAGAATCACAGGGCTCAATTTGGCCCAAATTCCATCATTGATTACTCCAATGGACTAATTAGTTTAATTTGTGATGATATGGGGGCTATTTGAGCCCAAATTCACATTTCATAGTTACAAATCTATTTAGCTGGGCTAATGACACCAAGATTATAGTCTCAATTAGGTTTACATTTTTTTGATGTACAAAACTTTAAAGTTAACAAATAAAATTGACTAAGGCCATGCATGAACTTTATCAATTAAAAAACTATAATAAAATCAATAATATAGAGACATGCATGGTAATGAAATAGTAAACTATTATGCATACATGATTATTCCATGTACGTGGTTCTACTATTTAATATTTCAAACAACAGTCTCAAGGCTCAAGAATGGATTGGATTCCTGAGCCTAAGGCATGGACATATAAACACACAGTCAAATGCATGTTTTTGACTAAAAACAACAAAATGTAACTTTGACCATACTAAACAATGTGAATTTAATTGAAAATTTTCTTTAAAATATGATTTCAAAATTGAGCACACTCTCCTCTTTCTAAATGTATATATTTATATTAATTTAATGTTTTTATCTATATTTATTTATAAGTATGTATTTTTATAGTGATATATATCACAACTATACATAATAATGTATTTTTATAGTGATATATATCACAACTATACATGTTTATTTTTGTTTATGTATATTTCATTTCATTGAATCAAACTGGAAAAAAATAATAGATTACAAACTAGACCTAATTCTATACACATTAAAAATATATATCTAGTTTTCAATATGTTTTGAGGTAGTTAGGGGGCACATGGTCGACTATGCATTATTCATCATATATCAAGGTTTATTGATTTATGAAATTAGTAAAAAAAAAATATTCATTAACTTAAAAAAATAGGTTACAAATTAAATGATATTATCTAACTTTCCACTAAAGGGTTAAAAAAAATTAAACAATGCTCAAAAAGTGATGGGGTGCACAACAAACTATCTACTATGATTTTTATAAAAAATAGTACTACCTCTTTGAATTTTTGATGTTTGACCTATTTATACTCAACCATTGATCTTAAAATTTTGAGTTTAGGTGTCTCAAATAATCTATACAGTTGAGGTTTTTTTGCAGAAAAAACCATGTCCACTTAAGACCATCTTTATTCCCCCAATTCCATGCACTTAACCTAATTTGAGAACCTATACCTTCAAGTATATTTGGATGATTGAATAATGTATGAACTATTGAAGGATCATCATGACAATTTATGTCTCATGTTCGATCATTAGCTCTAGCTTAATTTATCTCAATTTGAAGAAGTGCATATTAGTGACACCATTTGGAAGTTACTTGACCTCTTGATTTGTAAGGACGGCCTCCTCATTGACCTAAATAAATTATCAATTATTATATAACTAGAGACACCCCCCACTAAGCAGGAAGTGTGCACATTTTTAGGTCATATCGGCTACTACCAAAAGTTCATTTGCCACTATGCCAAGACCACAATGCCACTAGAGAAACTTCTATCAAATAGTGGTCCATTCATATGGGATAAAGTGTAAGAAGAGGCATTAAAAACTTTGAAGGAGAAGCTCAAAAGTGCTTCAATCCTTCAATATTCAAATTGGACAAATCTCTTTCATGTGAACATTGATGCATCAAGTATAACTATAGGAACTATCCTAGCTCAGTTGGGAAGAAACAAGATGGACCATCAAATTTACTTTATCACTCAAAAGCTAATGATGACTGAGCAAACCTATAAAAACCCTGAGCCTGAAACACTTGTAATGTTGTATGCACTACATAAATTCCACCAGTATTTTTTGGCTATGTTTTTTATCTTCTTCACTAACCATGAGGCATTAAAGTACCTCATTAATAAGCTAGTATTGCATGATAAGAATTTTTTATGGATCGTATTATTTTAGGATTTCTGATTTTCTATAGTTGTGAAGCCTAGTAAGCAGAGCTTGGGTCATGACCACCTATCACACATAAATATTCATATGGATACACATTGCATTGAAGATGTCACTAAAGATGCTTAGTTATACATAGTCTAGTGAATTCTTGAGTATATTTAAGATATTACTACTTTTCTCACATTAGGCATTGCTTTCAACAACCTTTCCATAAATGGAAATAAATAATTGGTTATCCATGCCACCCCATATTAGACCATTATGGGAAAACATTACAAGTTTTGTCATGATGAATTAATACATAGGTGTATCCTAGAGCATTAACACCTGGGGGTGTTACATGAAGTACATGAAATAAGTGTAGGAGGTCATTTTATTAGAGAAATTATTGTGCAAAAAATTCTAATTTCTAGTCTATGGGGGTCTACTATTTTTCATGATGCCAAATACTATGCACACAAATGTGATATATGTTAATATACAGGGAAACCCAAACATGAAATTAGATGCATCTGATCCCCATCCTAGCCACATAATCATTTTAAAAATAAGTTGTTTACTTTTTGATCCTAATCTCCCTGATTGTTTGAGGGACTGACACAGACTATGTTATTACAATCACTAACTATTTCACTTGGTGAGTTGAGGTGACACTGACCAAAATTGTATAACAAAACCAACACTGTTCTTATGGGAGAATATCATTAGTTGATATGGGTGTTCTCTGACCTTGACAAGTGATCGAGGTACCCATTTCATCAATGAGACTATGCATATCCTATTGATTGACTTTATGATTATGAATCATAAGTCTACCCTTTACCTTTGAGGGAGTGATCTTTGGATGGTGGATAATTAGCCAAGGATTTTGATCAACATTGGGATGTAAATGAGATTATTCATATTATATGCAGTCAAGATCCTACTCTTGAACACCTAATTGGTGTTAAAAAATATTCCATAGTTTTCTCCATAAGCTTTTTATTCATACCAATTTAAGTGTATAATATTTCTTTGTAGAAGATCATAAGTGCATTATTTTTTATTTACCTCATATATCTACAAAATATGTGTGTGTGTGTGTGTGTACACACATTATATGCATGTATATATATATATATATATATGTACACACATTATATGCATGTATATATATATATATATATATATATATATATATATATATATATATATATATATATATATATATATATATATATATATATATATATATATATATATATATATATATATATACATTGTATGTATGTATGTATGTATGTACATACATACATACATATACACATATATACATATATATGGTTACTACTTTTGTCCAGAAGTTTGGAAAGTATTTTAAAATACATTTTGAAAAACACCACCAAACAAACAAAAGGATAGGTGTCAGACCTTTATTCACAGCATTTGGCACTGACTTGCATTTAATGCTTTAAAAATGGGGGTCATATTGCTAAAATGGTTATCAACCGTTTCATTTATAATTTTTCCTCCAAGCTTTCTACAGAAGCCATTTCATGATAGTTGTTTTTAGGGAACTTTCTAAACTTTTTCAATCTTCTTTCTTCGAGATTGTTGATCATTGTGAGATTTGTTTAGAAGTTTGGGTTTATAGAAAAAGTTTTGAAAGGATTTTTCATAGGTCTTATGCATAAGTTGGCAATCTTTTCAACATTTTTGTTCTTCGTGCTTAGGTATGGGTTTTAGTTGTTTTCTTTCCATGCGAATGTTAAAATTTGTGTAGATATTTTATTAGGAAATAATAATGGTAAAATATTTTCATGCATTTTTTTTTGGATAAATGATTACATATTATCAACATTTTTTTAATTTCATAAATTTTAAATTCTACTACAAGATATTTCTTGAAGATGAAAATTTAGTCTTTCATGGTAAATGGAATATAAATAAAAGATTGTCTTGTATTCATGTCATTTATACATTTCAAATGGTTATGTATTAAGAAAAGTTAGTATTCACATGGTTATTTGTAATTTACCATATAGTAAATAGTTAATATGTTATATTGTTATTTGGTTGTTAGTCTATATATTATTGTAACAACAATATATCACATATAGTTTATAGGTTTGTTGTGTGAGTTACAACAACTCATAAAATAATGTTGAGTTATTGTAGGAGTTATTTATAGAGATTCACTTTGTTTGAATATAAGAGTAGGCTCTTCTATATATATGTATGTTTGTATATTGAATAGATCAACAAATAATAATAATTATTATTATTATTATTATTATTATTATTATTATTATTATTATTATTATTATTATTATTATTATTATTATTATTATTATGTGTGTAGCTATTTCAATTAATAATATCCTCCAAACAAGAACTATTATTTTGAATATGTCAAGATTCAAATGGTTAAATTTTAATAAATTACAATCCTCAATTCAGAGAAATCTGATTAGTTCTCATTAAACATTTGTTGGTATCTACATAGAAGTAAGAATAAATGAATATATTTATTATTGCATATATAGACATGGCTTATTTTATTTAAACATAGATTCAAACCCTCCATGCATATTTTTATCCTAAACAGAGACTTTCATGCCTATTGTAATTATAAACTCAAGTTTGCATGCATTTATAGTTTCATTAGCTATAAATTATAAGATGTTATTTTGTGAAATTTTATGATCTCATTGTTATTGGTAACAAGTTTCAAGAGTTTTGTTTGGTCTTCATATAAAATTTGGATGTAATTTTAAAGTATACATTTTTAAACTTACAATCATAAAATAGTTGAGAAGATGAAGCATACTTCAAAAATCATTTATTCTTATTTAAATATTTAGTTGACTATTCAAATGAGAAATTTTTATGAATGAAGATTTTTTTGGGTTCTTTATATGTTTTTTTAAGGATATTTTAGTATCACACATGTTCAAAATCCTTTCTTTTGCTTGAAAAAAAACAACAAGTGTTGTATATTTACTCAAAGTTGATAATGAGCCACTTTCCTGAGGTAAATTGTTTCAACATCAGAAGGGTTGTTAGTGTGTTTATGTAAAACTGTAATCATGGTACCCATGTCTCCCTAAATTTTAATGTCAATGATCCAAACACTTGGAATATCTTAAATATGATGTTACATAGTGTTAATACCTCTCATAACAATAATTCTTGGATAAGAGTTTGAAGAGGCAATTGGGAATCTCGTCTAATTGGATAAGTTTCCTAACTATTTGTTCTCACCAAATGTACTTTGTAAATTATGAAAACCCTACAAAGTTTGGCTTCACACCCAAAATTTTTAAGTTTCCTTATCTTGTTATTAGTCAAACTCTTGGTACCACAGTTGTATATAATGTGTCTTTTTCAATTTGTAAACACACTAGTATCCCTTCACTTCTACATATGGTAACACACTTTATGAAAAGAATCAAATTGTAGGTGGATGATGAGTCTCGTGTTTTTATTGTGATAGAGATTCCCACCACACCATTAGAATATATATAATATAAAGATAAGCAAGAGGTACCTCTTATTGATTTCATTTTCAATGATAAGTAGACTTTGACTTACACTTTCATACTTGATATTTTCATAATATTTTATTTATTTTAGCATTGTGAGGCTCTTTTCATTTACAAAATTTTCATTAAAGTAGTTGGTATAATTTAATAGTAGATTGATCATGGAAACTATTACTTTTCATTTTTTAATATTTTATAGTATATATGTAATAATTTTATTATGATATTCGGATAAATTATTAAATTATTTTTTATGATAATGTTTACTTCAAATGATAATTTTGATTTCTAATTAATATTAATATAGAATACTTCATTTATCATTATTAAAAGATATAAATAATATGAAATGCAATATATTTATTAATTATGGATTAAATTACTTAAATATAATCATTTTTATTAATTGATTAACATGATAAGCATTTATTACATGGATAAGAATTGAATCATAAAGTGGCTCCCCACCCATCAAAGAGTTGTTTCATCTTATTATAATAGTAGTATGTCTTAATTCTTAAATAATTTTACTTTATGAACTTAAATAAGTTCTCTTTATGAACTTATTATTTAAAGGTTTAAAGTTAGTTAATTTTAATAAATTATTTTTATTTTATTTTATGTTAATTAAAATTTAGTTATAACATAAAAGAATAACTGACTTCTAAGTGAATGTCTTAAAAATATTTTGAAGGACATCATTCAAAGGAGTAGAAATTTATACAGGTACAAGATTTTTTCTAGTTTGAATTTCATATTATATTTTCCCTTCTTAGATTGAGTGTTATTTATAGGAAGAATAAACCACACACCACATATTCTATGATAATGTATTACTTCGTACAATCAAGTATATCCAAGTTAATTATTTGATTTATAATTGATTATTTGAATGCGGGTAATATTCTTAACCTTTTTATGACTTCAAAATAATAAAGTGATATGTACAAATCATAGTTTTACTTTACCTAAATAATGTATTTTTTTTCCACATTGTGCATCTAATTGTTGATTTTTCATTGTTTATCACTTTATCTTTTTATAAATTTTTTAAATCAATTATGAAGTTCAATGTTTCTCAATAAAATTAATTTATTTAACAATTTGAGTTCATTCACTATGTTTTATCTTATCAAGTTATTATGCTTTTCTTTATTTTATATTTTCTCATATGTGTCTCAATTTTTTTTTTTCTAAATTTTTTTTATTAGTTTTCTTTAGTATTTTTTTTAAATTTTAATTACATTAGTTTAATTTAATTCATAGTCAAATTTTTAAATCCATAAGTTCTTTATTATATTTCTTAGCATTAATTTAACTAGTTTTTTTATTTTTTATTTTTATTTTAAAGTTTTAGTCTAGTTATTGTAATTTAATTATCATAATTTTAATCTTTTATTTTAACTTAAATTCACTTTAATATTTGTTTATTCCAACTCACTAATTTCTAATCTTTTACTAATTTTTAACTTTTAATTAACTTCATTTCTCTCACCTTAGTTTAATTTGGTCCTTTGTATTTTTTCATAGTTTTTTGTGTTGTTCTTTTCTTCCATTCTTTATTCTTTATAAAATTTATTTAGACTTTTTTAAAAGTAAAAAACATTATTTTATAAGCAAAGTTGCAATACAGTATCATACATTTTGTATGCCAATACCAATAGACTATTATCTTTATACAATGCTCAATGCATGAGCCTGTAAGATCTATTACCATATACCATTGACCAAATATGTGGGTAGGCAGTTAGACTTACACTTCTTCAACTAATTCAATAAATTTCTCTAATTGATCCAGTTAACCTTTGTGCCCTTGAATGTAGTGACAATGATGAAGATGAACTTTAATACTTGTGGTATCTCCCACTAGCTTCTCTATATGGATTTGTAACGATTTTATTTCATCTGTATCGATTCAGATCATTGACAAGACCTATGTGTGGAGCTTCATTTCCTTTATGATGATCTCCATGAAATTGTTGAGATTTAGTACATTATCATTTATAGCTTCTATCATGTTATAATGGGATATGAAAAATTCTTATAAGCACTTAGTGTCCATCTCCATTTCCTTTTGGTTCTTGAGGTTTTCATTATTATATTTCAGAAGCAAATTGTTGATGCCTATTAGAGTATCATTTAGGTTTTGAATTATGTTTCCTTTATATTTCATGAAATCTTGATTGGATTTTTTCAAACTACTTTCTTGAGGTTGAGATACATCCTCTCCTTCACCAAATTTTAATGCCTCTCCATCTTCTTTGTGCATTTTTTTTCTATTGGGCCTACCTCTTCCTGAGAAGCCTTTCTCTTTACAAGCTCATATCTTGTATTTTACTCTAGAATCATGATCCCTTTATTTTTATCCATCGAGATCCTTTTCTCATTCTCTTGCTAGATCCATTTTTTACCTCCTTAGTATATGGTATAAAACCTCTTCCTCTTGTGTGCATCATCTGAGTTGTACTGGAGGGAGTTGGAAGGATTTACTTCTTGTACTCTCTTGAAATAGGGTGTTAAATCTTGATTTATCTACCTCAACCCAAGTTGATTTGTGATTCATCATTCAACTCATCGCTATTCCTCTGCCCATCAATTCTAGCTATGGAAATGTGGGGACTGACTAAGCTACTTCTTTCTCTTCCATCAATTTTCTCTTCATCAACTAATTACATCAAAGATTTTATACACTCCAAAACTAGGATCGATATGGACAATGCATAATGAATAACTTTAAGAAGTGTCATTATTGATCTTCCAAGATTCTAGGGCATTGATTGCATAGATTCAAGCACTGGTTTACTTTTGAAAGAGCCAAACTTGGAGATATAAGGGAGAAATACATCCCTAATGATGATATAAATCATTTTTACATTATTTCCACCTTACCAACAACCAATATGGGGTAGTCTAGGAAGGGAAATTTCTAAAGTTGTTTTGATAGTTGCCTATTTAAAATTACTGACCTACTTTTATCCTCAAAAAATCAATGCCACTAATGGAGGAAGTAGACTGTAGTGTCATGGTTAATTATTTATGCATGGGTGACACTTATCTTCCTTCTTCTGAATTACCAATTTAATTCATCTTAAAATTTTGGTGGAAACCTTCCATTTATGTGTATTTTGTGTAAGAGGTGCCCAAGGAAAGCTTTCAACAAAGTGGCCTTGGTCTTGCTTCTTTATGATGTCTATTTGATTTAATTTTTTTCTACAATAAAACATTCCTTATTAAGAATGGAAACCAACTCTAACATTTTAGGATCTTTGGGAGGTCCTCCTAACCTTTTAGACTTGCTTGTTTTGTCACTTCCATGCTCCAACTAGCTAGCTAGTCTACCGCCTGATTACTTTCTCTTAAAATGTGACACACTTGGATATTTTTAAATAGTGGATGAAGACTTTTGGATTATTATATAATACTTTTGATTCTTCAATTTATTACCTGAACCCTCTCCCAAGCACGTATAATTAGAAGTGAATCTCCCTCGATTAACAAATTTTTAATATTTGATTTAATTGACGATTTGAGCCTAACAACTAAACCTTATACCTATGAAATATTATTTGAATTTATTCCCATATAGAGAGCCTCATAAGTGGATAACTACCCTGAGTGGTCTCTAATGATTGCTCCTACTCTTGAACACCTTGGGTTGCCTTTAGAGGCACTGTCAAAGTTTAATTAATACCAGCCTCTCTCGAGAGGGATCCGTTTCACTTTTTTCCTTAATAAACTCTTAATTTATTTTTCACTAGGAATTGATGTATCATATATTTATTTGGTAACTTCCTAGTTTTTCAATATCTTTAACTTCTATGGGCTTGCTTCTTTATTTTTCCCTTGATGGGATATGCCTGTAATTTATTTGATAATATTTTACAAGTCTAACCAGATTTTCTCTAGTGACTTGCTTTGACCTTTCTTGTAAAAAATTATGACATTTATTTCAATCCAAAATTTCCATACTAACATGCTTGAGCCCATTTCCCAAACATCTCATATTATTTTCATCTTATAACTAGTACACCAGGCTTTGAGGTGCCCTTTTAGACTTTGAATTAAACTCCATCTTACATGTAAATTATTTAGGAAGTAATTCCAGAGACTTGTCATGTAATAAAAATGGACCAATAGATGCTTTACACTTTTTTCCTTTTGATAGCATAAAACACACCTTGATGGGCCTTAGAACCCTCTTTTCCAAAAAAAATCCCCTGTGAGAATTTTCCCATGTGTTGCTAGCCATATGAAAGACTTGGATTTTGGCCAAGTTTTGGATCTTCAAATACCACTCTAGACTTGCATGTTTGATGAGTTGAGCTGAGGATCTATCTGCTTATTATAGCCTTCCTTTATTGAATATTCTCTCAACCCTCAAATGTTTCACTTAATAACATCCCTATTTGTGCTCCATGGGAATCTAAATCCTTCTAACATGGCATTGATTTTATTATGTGCTTTACTTTGAATGCCTTCCTTGTTATTAATGGTTTTCTAAAGAAATGTCTTGTATCCATACTTTGACTTCTCTAACTAGTACTTTTAACTTTGCACCCCCATTGCCTTATGTTGTCCTCTTTTAAGTCCTTGAAATATGAATCCATAATTAAAGGTTTTGTAGTGATCTAACAATCTTCCAAAAAGTTTGTAACTTCCCCCTTATTTATGTTTTAGAAAAGATCCTTTAGAATAATATTTATAGCCTCTGTCATATTATTCCATATTAATGATCTTGGAGGGAGGTTCTCTAAAGTGAAGATCCTAAACTACTCTTTGTTGTCCAAGTATTTTTTTATTAACATCTTTCTCTAACACATCCTCAAGCTATTACCCAATCTCTAGATAATCGTGGCTACTAGAGCACTATTTAACTTATCTAGATCTTTTATCCTAGCTTCCCCCTGACTTTTGGGTTTACTCACCTTATCCTAGGCTAGTAGGGGAATTTTATTTTTAACCCCCGTGACTTGTCAGAGGAACTTTCTACAATTATTTTAATTTGGTTAAGTACTTATACAGGGGCCTTCAACATAGAGAACCAATAAATGATATTAGATTATAAGACTAATTTGATGAAGGTTAATCTTCCCTCAAGAGAGAAGAATCTTCCCTTTCAGCCACTAAGTTTTCTTCTCATTTTTTTGATGATCTCCTCACATAGTTTCTTTCCCCTTTACCATGGAAAAGAGGGTTACCTAGATAACGGTCTGGAAGAGGGTAAATTTCAAATCCAAAGAACCTATTTAGAATTGATTGTAGATTGAGGGACATATAAATGCAAAACACTTTCAATTTATCTTTATTAATTATTTTCCTTATTGCCTTTTTATATCTATAGAGAACATCCCTAATTATTCTGGCATCTTACATGGTAGGATTTAAAAAAATTAAAGTGTCATCTATAAATTGGAGGTGGGTATGCCTATCAACATCTATTATTACTTAAAGGCATTGCAACTTGTTGATATTCTCCAAGGACTATAAGCTACTACCCAAGGTTTATACCATTAATATGAAAAGATATGGAGATAGTGGAACCCCTTGTTTGAGATACCAAGAGGATGAGAAAAAACCTTTTAGAGGACTATTCACCATGACCAAGAACATGGACACTGAGTAACAACTTCTAATTCATTTTCTCCAAATTGAGATAAAGCCAAATCTCTATAGTACCCTCTCAAGAAAGGACCAATTGACCCTATCAAAAGTCTTGGATATGTCGAGTTTAATCAGCATCCCTTACCTTTTGTTTGCTTGTAGAGAATGAATGACCTCATGTTCTATAACTATATCATTTGAAATCTATCTAACCTACATGAAACCTGCATGTTCCTTAAAATTAGTTTAAGAAGATTGCCCTGAATCAGATATGTAACTATTTCAAAATTATCTTGTAAATGGAATTGCATAAAGAGATAGGCTTGAAATCTTTAGGGGACCTACTATCAAAATTTTTGGGGACAAGGGTGATAAAGGTGGTGTTTATGTCTTTTAGCATGCTTTAGGAATATTTAGATTCCTACACCACCTCTCTTATGTCCTCCCTTATGAGTTCCCAAAAATACTAGAATAAAAAGGTAGGGAAACCATAGAGACCTAGGGCACTGTCCCTTCCATTTTGAAAATCACATTTTTGAATTCTTTAACTCTATGTTTTTCATCAAAATTTCATTGCCAATATCTATGACCAGGTGTGGGATATGGCTCTATAATTCTTATTTCTCTTTACTTTCCTCATTTTCTAGACTAAACATTCTTTTCCAAAATTTAACTAAGTGCTCTTTGATTGCCTTTGGATCCTTGATCATGTCTCCCTCCATGATTTCCATATTTATGATATAATTCTTATGCCTTTAGATTTTACAAGAAAGGTGGAAAAAACCTCATGTTCCTATCTCCTTCTTTTAACCACCTTATTATGGACTTCTATCACTAATAGATTTATTCCTTCTTGTAGATTTATTCCAATGCTCTGTCAACTTCCTCTTCTTCCAAATGAAGGTCATTCTCAGTGTTTCCTACCATTCCCTTTTCATGGATTTATTCATTTTTTCATTCAAGATCAATTTTTTTAAAAAATAAGTTCTTAAATGTGTGTTCTTTCTAATGTTTGAGGGCCATCTTGAGATCCTTTAATTTATTATGGAAAATATACATCTACATTCCATATATAGAGTTGGGCTTGTTCCATTGTTCTTTTATGAAATCATTCAATTTTGGGTCTTCTAACCACATTTTCTCAAACATAAGGGGCACTAAAGTTGGATGTTCATCATTGGTTAGGTACAAAGTAAAAGGCCAATGGTCCAACCCTGCCTCTCTAAATACTTCTACTTCAAGTATATCATTACTTTAAATATCCTTTCTATTGATAAAAAATATGTCTGGCCATTCTAAGATCAGTTCCTTTCCTTGCCTTTTATTACTCCATATGAACCACCCACACTTGGTTTTCATGTCACATAGCTCTGAGTTTTCTAGGAAGTTTTATAAGGATCCATTATCCTTTTCTTTTATTTTTCAACATTTATTTTTATAATAACCCAATCTAGCATTAAAATCTCCTCCAATTATCCATAGGAATTCCTTGTCACTATTTATTTCAAACTCTAGTTATTTCCATGTTTTCTCTCTTTCTTCTTTGTATTGAGAATCATATAAATTAACCAGGTAGAAGGAGAGATTTGTCTTCATTATTTTCAATTTAGAAATAAGAAATTATTCATGTCATTTCATTATCTTTAAATGTACTTAATTTTGGTTCTAGAGAAAAGCCATTCCCCTTGCCGTGCTTGAATCATCTTTACCACTAACATTTCTTCCCAGAGCTTTGGCAAAACTTTTGATAAAATAATCTAGATCCTCGATCTTGGTTTCCTAAAGGATTATCACTTCTGAATTATGTTTTCATTAATAATATATTTTGGTTTCCTTTTAGTTTGGGTGTTTAGGCCCCTAATATTCTAGGATAAATCCTGCATTAGGAGGGGGGCATGATCTTAGTGCTCACCAAGATTGAGTCCAAATAGACTTGAGTGCCTACCCCTATAACTTTTAAGGCTTCAGATTGTCTTTTTTATTTCCCCCTACTAGGCCACCCTCTCCTCCTTTTTACAAAGTTTCCTATTCTATTAAGATTGGGAGTATGTTAGACTCTAATACTATATTTGATATTTTTTAGTTTATTTCCTTCGATTCATCTATGCTCATCCAATTTTATTTTCTCATGTTCCTATCTATTATACTATCATCTTTGAGCTATTTCTCTTGGTTCCATTTCTCTATTAGCTTGTGCTTATTACCTATTTTTGGTTCTTTTAATAGATTATCTAAATCTTATTTAAAACCATAATCTATTGCTATGTCCTCTAATTCCATGTTGTCCTTTTCCCTATATTATTGGGTTTTGGGCACCCTATCTGACTCTTATTTCTAAAGATCCTTATTTTTAACTTTAATTCTCCATTCTTTGGGATGCATTTTTTGACCACCCTGCCTTTCACTTTGGCTACATGCTCCTTATTTGGCTTCATAAACCCTTTTTTATATTTTTCTAGGGCCTTTCCCCTCCTTGTTTTTCATTTGGAGGGAGGGACATTCTCAAAATAAATGTTCATACTCATGATAATTTCTACACCAGAATGGGATACTTTCATAATCTAGGTCTTGGGGTTGAGAAAGATCTAATTCCACACAAATTCTTGCATAACTTGATAGACCTCTACCATGATGGGGTTTTAAAATATACATTGGATGACATAATATATTAGAAATTTTTTCAAAGACATACCTGGATTAGAATTCCTATGGTAGAGCATACATGTGAATCTATCCTGCCACCTTGCTAATAAATTCTTCACTTGGTTTGAAGGCCATATGATAATGCTTTGTAAAGGGATGCACGTTCTTCAATAAGTAAGGGCCTCCCCCAAAATTGTTGTCTTTATCATATTCATTGGTAAATAATCCTATAAAATATACTTTTATACATAACCTTAGCTCTAAATTACCATTTATTTTCTAGCTTTTCTTTTTCCATGCATGTAGCTCCTTTATTGTTAACTAGGATCCCATAAACTTACAGATCAAGATAAAACTATAGAGACCCACTATATTTATTCTAATCTATGAAGGGTCAATCATAGAGATTGGGATTACCTCTGACACTTGCATGTATGCATTTATGGCTCTACCCTAGGATTCTACAACTTCTTCTTCCCTACCACATTCATCAATGCATCAATTTATTTATCTAAAACTATCGAAGAAGATCCAACCACCATATTATTGAAAGAGGGTTTATGTGGGGGAGGATTCCACCCTGGAGGAAACATCCAAACCTACTAATGAACAAAAAAATTCTACCAGCTCATAAAAAAGCAAAGAAAAAAAATCAAACTACCATATGATCAGAATCTGGCTATTCTCACGCACTCCATTCTCCCCTCTCCCAAATTTCTTTAGAATTCTTGATAATCATGTACGAAAATGCTTTTTTAATAAGTGGTCATAAATAAATGTTATCAAAAAGGGAAATGTGATTCATTTTTTTAGAACTTTCATTTCTCTTAGATATTGCCTTTCAATAGACATTACTTTGTCAAGCATGATTGATAATATGGGATAAATTGAAACCCAATATATAGTTACTTGAATCTAAAAATTTGATATTTACAATAATTTTATAGTGGTTCATTTATCTATTTAACTGTGAATATCCAATTTGACTTTTTGAATGTTAGTTTCCCAAAAATTTGGTTAATTTTTAACTGTTCATGAGACCTTACATACTTGACCTTATAGAATCCCTTTCACACCTTTTGAACTAATTTTTTAGTCTTAAGGATATACAATTATAATGGTAGGATTTCACCTTTAATTTCATGATAGATGAATAATAAGATTAGTTTATGTTACATTTTTAATCATCAACAAATATTGTGATTCCATTGAGAATCCTTTAAGTCAATTTCTTACAATAACTCAACATCTTTCATTTTTTCATACTTCTTGTGACCATTATTGGAATCTTATAATTATATAACTTAGTATTAACATTATTTATAAATAAAATAGTATTTATTATGATCTAAAGAAGCCTTATTTGTGTAGTAAACTCCTATTATATACATAGTAAAACAACTGGGGTAAGAAGAGAACAAACTATAGGCTGAATATGACCCTATTTTAGTCAACTTGGTGGTGGAAAAAGAGCCATAAAAAATCCTTATTCTAGACGTGATGAGAGGAAACAATAGTGGTGATGTCTTAGAGGAGCCAAAGGGTTCTTGCCTTGTTCTGGATAGAGACTCTACCCTAAAAGAAAACCCTATTTTAGAAGTTACAGGAGAGCATAAGTATTTTATTGAAGTGGAGTTCAGAAGGGGTAATAAATTTATAGAACATATGAATAAAATCATCTATATCTCTTTTGGTGAGGATGAGATTGCATAGGTTATCAAAAGTGAAAACTTGTTTGTGGAATGAGGTGTTATTTACAAGTTTGAATGTTTATGGTTAAGCCTCTCAGGGATTCACAAATAGATATATGAGAATTAGATATCCTTAATGAAATATCATTTGGAGATCTACCCTTTCACCATGGGATTATTCATTATTATCTTTAATCTTATATAAGATAATAATATGATTATGCATGATCAAACATAGTTTATTTATCAACATCTTCTGTTAACAAAGCCATGGTTCCCATCCTTCAACCCTTTTACTAAATATTTCAATTTCAGGCATGTTTGGGTACATCTACTATACTCTCCCTAGGGTTTTAATTTAAGCCCTACCTCTTGGATATAAATAAGTCATTGGGCTAGATGATGGGTGTGGATGGATCTACCATAGGTTATCTCCATACCACATACACTATAATATTTATTTATATGGACATGTCCTCTCAACTACCTTCAACCATTAATTTGAAAGTATAGAATCATAGTTGGATTCAAAATATTGATTGCGAAGGACTTCCATTCCGATGTAAAAGATGGTTTGATATAGGACATATGGCTAGTTCAGGTCAAATTTCTAGGAAAAAAACATGGTTACCTCTTAGTGGAAGGATGCCCTTCCCAATCATCTCATGGTGGAGGCAATTAATGATCTTGAGTGTAAATATGAGGATAAAGCATCAAATATTCAAAGGGATGAGATCTATAAAGAAGTAAATTCTAGGGAGGAGGAAAAATAAATAGAATCTTTAGGTGACTTGGATGAAAATAAATCTGAGATAGATGGTGTTTTTTTAGATGCTATTTCATATTCAATTGAGGGCTTGATGAAATGCAAACCAATGGTTACTTTTGAAGTCTCCATCCTCATCAATTCAAAATTAGGGGGAAGATGGAGATTAGACTATGGTGTGTAAAAAGTGGAAATGAAGAGGAAGGAAGAAGTTGGAACCACTAAATATGATCTTTAGATTTCAAAAATAATTTTTTTATAAGGGTATATTTTGTGTCGCTTCAGGGCCTACAATGTTTTCACAAAGTAATCATAACTTATCTACATCAATTTTCAATTTCCATTGGAAGACGATATTTATTGGGTTTTTTGTTTGTTTTATATATCTCTTATTTATAGAAGGGTATATCCCCTTGAAAAAAACTACCTTTTACCAATAATAATAAAAAATATTTCTAATGATCTAACTTATTTCAACTAGTATAATTACAATAAAAATTTGCAACATATATTTTTTTTTATTAATTTTGAAGAAGCAAAAGCCTTTGAGAATGAATGTTATGCTATGTTTTCACTTCAAACTCAATACCATATTTCTCAAAGGAACCAATGGTTGATATGTGAAAGAGAAAAAAATCTACCTATAAATCTTCAACCTCATATTATATTTATTTATGATAAACCCTAACAATTTATATAAAATGGTTGATCAAGGTAGAAATATAAATATAAATGTCATACTTGGTTTTAAAAAAATCGGGAGCATGATGAACTAGCTAATGATGAAGAAAAATCTAACGTGTACAATGAACAATAGGTCAATCATTAGATGCATGGTAATTCATTTAATATCAAAAATATTCCTACCAAAGTCCCTTAATTATAATGACTAAATGTTCCAAAAAAATTAGGTCATTCTAGATAACAATGGGATGATCATCTTGATTCTTTAAAATTATTTTGTACAAACCCTAGAATTTTAAATTAAAATGTCTCTTTTAAGTTATTCTCTAAAAGTCTATAAGGTAAATATTATTAGGTATTATCATGTCCCCTCTTTATCTCAGTCTAGCAGAGACATGTGATTCAGCCTATTATGGGGTCTTGTAGGTTGTCATTGTTGGATAGAGACCCAATATGGCTATACAGTGTTGGGGACTTGGTGTTCTGGCTGTCGCTGATCAGTTTGGAGACGTTCCTATTTTTTAGGAGGTAGTTCCTAAATTTATGGGGGTTACCCCTACTTTTTAGGAGGATATGATCATACCCAGGGGTGGGTCTCCATGAGATTATTCCTTGAGTTTAGTTTCAGAGGATTAGGGTTTGTTTCCTAGTTTTTAGGAGCATCCCTAGACTTTAGGGATGAGACTGCCAGTGAATCCTTGATTTTTGACTTCAGTCACAGATAGGTGGCAGGGTGACATTCTGGTTTTTGGTGTCATTGGTTCATTTTGATGCTATTTGGGTTATATTTTTAATATTTCCTAAGTTTTCATCTTTTAATTAAATAAGGCTAAGTTTATAGCCATTTTGGAGTAATAAGGGGTTTTTGGCCTCATCTAGATGTGTATCCCATGGTGTAATAGCTCGTTGGAAAGGTCTTGGACTTTCCTAAATATTTCTCTCTTGACTCAGATCCTTTTGGTGGATGGATCTCTCTTTATTTGAAAAAAGGGTCAATTTCTATGTACTTGACCACTTAAAAGGGGAAAATAACATGATATAACTTAACGCCACATGGGTTTGATTGTAGGGTTCGAGATAATTGTGAAGGGGTTATAAGGAGGTTAAAATAAAATTATGATTCATTCTTGACATTTTTATCTTGGGATTTGTGCTTTGGCTCTGGAAGAGCTTCCAGCATTTGGGATGCCAAACCCCAGTGCTTGCCTGTTTGGGACGTAGCCCCCAATTCAGTGGTTGTGATTTTCTCAGTAGCATCTAGAGATTGTTCAGTATTCCTTCTGGTAGGTGTAGGGATTGTGATAGAGTTTAGCTAGCATTTGAGGGCTTATTTTAGATTGAGAGGATCTTGCAGTTGTATGACTGTACCTGGTAGCCCTTACAGTTGTACGACTGTACTTGGCAGCTAGCTTTAGTCCTTTCATTGGTGCTTAAATATAAAGTATTAACCAAGGGTTTTGAGGTATTAATTTTTAGATCATAAGTTTTATTGTTGGTGCTACAGTGCTATGAATAGTGCCACTACAGTGCCGTGCTACAGTGATTGCTACAGTACCGCGTGAATAGGACAACTGGGAGAAGGTTACAATTTGGGTTTGGAAGGGACTCCTTTCCTTGGATATTGCTTGATTATTTATCAACACTTTTGGCACCATTATTACCAGGTTTTTTTTTAAAATTATTAGTGGTTTGCATCGTTATCCCAAGCATATTGTTGTAGGTGATCATTGATATCAGACTTTGGCACTGTATTGCATAACCCTTGTAAACCAATAGATTTGGTATTTCTTAATATCATTGGGTTTGAGAATTGCATCTAATAAAAGAGTTATCAATTGTATGCCATTTTTTCAATGTAATGTCCTTCATTATAGCATCCCTTATCAGCATGTTAGATTGCGTGCCAATTGTTTGACAAAATGCAGGAATTGGCTGTAGGTATGCATTTCATGTCTAATTTTCATGTATATGCATCAAAAATACCAACACAAGAAGTCATATATGCATTTATATTAATTCTTAGACATTGTAGTTTGGATTTATGAGCATTTAGAGTACTTAGCTATCATTATCAAGCAAAAATATCAGACTGAAAACACATACCAACAAGCATTGGGTTTACATCAGAAATGTTTGACAATATTCCTTGGGGTTCAAATCAGCAATATAAGGTCCAAAATAGCAAGGGATATTTCAGGTATTTATTACTTTACTTGATAAATTTAATCATTAATGGCAAGACATCAAATACTGGCTTGAGTTGAATTTTGGTAAACTTAAAGAGTATTTAGAATTATTCAATGATCTTATAAAAACTTCTATTGACCCTGGTGAAACTATTTATAGTTTTACAACTAGATTTAATGGACTTAGATAGAAAATTACAACTGATGTAAGACCCTCTAAGAAGTTAGAAATTATAACTATTAAATTTCATTACTAATGAAATATAAAATGAAATTAGAAGATAAAGATATCACATAATATAATGTCACTATTACCTTATGTATTGAATATGAAAATAAGCCTAAACACATTGGATATAAAGATAGAACGTCTATTGTCTAACTTATTACAATGTATAAATTTTGAAGGTCATACACAATCTTCGAAATAATTTGGTAATTGTTAAGTGCAAATTAAATGGCCAACCTAAAAATTTAAGTAAAATGCCAAATATTCATAACAACAAGTATGAAACTAAATTTTTTTATTTTCATATATGTGAAATAGATCATGATCTAGATACATGCATTTTTATTCAAAATTTTAAACATTTTAATCAAGGTAAAGATAATATTTCTATTGACTTTGTGGATAATATGAACATGTGTTGTTCTAATGATCCTTTAGGTGAAATCAAAACAACAAATGCTTATGCAGTCCAAACAAGGAAAAAACATTAAATTTATGTTCTTAAAGGTTATTAAAATACATTAAAATTTGATAATAATCAATATTCATCTTTCAAACCCTTACCATAAGATCAAGGTAAAGTTGTAATGTGAAATGATATTGATTAGGTAATCTAGATCTAATAACCTTCATCATAAAAATCATTTACCTACCATATATAATAATATACAATACCAACTAGTCTATAGGCCCAAAACTTAATCTTAAATCAATGCTATTGTTGGACTTTATAATATTATTAATGATTTAAATTTGGTTTTTCTTTACATCAACTTACTAGTTTTCCTAGCCAAAAGAAACTAATGACGGTCTTAAAAATTTGGATTCTAAGAACATTGCAGGTTTAAAAGAAGAAATGGATGATGAAAATTTTGATTATGATTTTATCTAATATAATAATCCATTGTCTAGCTATATTCCTCCTTTTTACATGTATGTGAAAATTGATGATAAAATTATTCATAATTACATTCTTGACATAGGATCATATTAAAATATTATTCCTAAGTTTATTCCCAATAGTTTAGGCATCTAATACAAATGATACAATCTTATATATTATTTATTCTCATTAAATGAAAAGTGACGGTAAGTTTTGTGACATATTTATTAAAATAGCATAAAATGAAAGGATAAAATGCATTATAAGTGTGAATTTTTTATATATTATTGATAATAAAACCATGATTTTAAGAAGGGATTGGTATAAATACACATGTTCTTATGCTTAAAAATATACTACTTGGGTCCCTGTAAGTAATGAAATAATATTTATGCATAGAGAGAATTGAAATCACACTCTCATTGAACCCATTCTAAATAACATTGATTTTGTTGAACTTGAATTAGAACATATGGCATCCTAAATTTAGGAAAATACACCAATAATATGCAAGAATGGTTTCTAAATAAACAATTTGGATTTTTTTTTTCGAGGGTGTGTGTTCCTAACATGGAAATGGTGTCAGTGTTGTTATTATCTCTCATGTAGGAAAATATTTTAGATATGCTTATAAATTATCTTTTGAAAACACCAATAATATAGATGATTTTGAATTTTTATCTCTTGGTCTTGAAAAGGCCATTGAATTTAACATTAAGCACTTGATTTTTGGTGATTTTGGCTAAATTATAAGACAAGTTATAAAAATTTAAAAGACCAGTCAATCACATTTGCTTAAGTACATAAAAATATTTTGGTCACTCATAAATAATTTTAAAGTATTTAATATTTCACACATCCTTAAGAAAATTAATATTTACAATAATAAACTTGTTGTTTATTCTTCTAATCCAACCTTGAGTGATGTAGAACCTTCTACTAATTATATTTTTTCTAAACTTTTTTAAACCTAAGATTCGAAATTTAAAGAATATTTGGTTTATTGAAAGTTTCATACAAGGTAATTACTTTGACCATGATGATTATATTTTAAATTATGGTGATTACTTTCAAGTTAATAATAAAAGATTGCCTCTTGACTCAGTAAACATATATTCAATCTTTTATATGCATGATCAACCTAAAACCTCCATAATTGAAGAACCTTGAAGGAGAATCATAGGTGAAACAATTCCAATCAATTTGGTAATAGAGGAAGATCCTAAACATGTTTATTTGGGAATCCAATGTACAACATAATAAAAGGTATTGTTTGTCATGTTTTACTAAGAATTCATTGACATATTTTCTTGGTTTTATAAATATTTAAAATGTTATGATTATATACACAATACTTTTCAATTTATTATTTATTGACAATTTATCTTACAACTTGTCAAGCATCAATCTCCTTGAGTGCATGCCTTAAAACATACATCGATAAATGGGTGGATAGACTTATGATATTTGTGAGAGAATTTTCTATCTATATCATATCATATCATATCATATCATATCATATCCTTCCTACTACCACTTCAACTTCCTAAAATTGTCATGTTAATTACCTCCTTCCATCTTATATTCTTCAATGATATCAATTTATTTATATCCTACTACATCAACAAGGGAAATATCATATATTTATCACCTTTTACCTTCATGTACTATATTAACCAATTTAAGGTAGTTATGATCCTATTTTTTGACATTCATATGGTGTCATCTTGATCAATATCATTCAGTTCCAACCAACATCTCTCAATTGTATCAATTTAATTGATGTCATTAGCTTAGTGATTATGGTTGGTTTTGAGTATTAGATCACTATATATACATATTTCATATTTCATTATAAATATATCATATACACTCTATTCACTCACACTTATACCCAAAGTCATATTTGGAGGACTTAAGATTAGAACCTTGTATTGACAAAAGTTTGTCTAGTGTAAGTATTGGAGATCCAATAGGAGAAGTAATTGGGAATATTCTTAGTTATTCTACCAACCTTTTGAGGTCTTCACAACCACAAAATTATATTTTAAAACACCATTGACCAAGGGGGATATTGATGCTCAATGGGTCCACTCCAAGTTAAGTATTTATAACCTTATTTTTTCCCTTTATTTACTTAGTAGATATATGTTATTTACTCAATTAATGTGTGCGTATCCTTTTCTAGGTTATCTCTACACTGAATAAGTTGGTGTAGATATAGGATTTATTAGACTTGAAACACTCTATTTTAGGTTATTTAAACTATCATTTGTCAACCATGGTACCTCACACTTTTTTGATCATTCTAACTCTTCCCCCTTAGTTTATTTTACTTTTACTTATATAACAACTTAAATTCATTATTTTAAATCATTTAATTTAATAGAGGTCTAGTTAGAGGTATTTTGTTGTGCCATAGGCTTCATATTTTGAAACCTTTCCTATTTTATTTTAAACATAGGAAACCATATTCTAAATATAGTCACTTTTTTTCTAAAATATATTGGTTAGCCTAATATAATATGTTTATTTTAGTTAGTTGTATCAGATTGACCAATACAGTTTATTCTTCCATATCAGTAATTATTTGCATCACCCTAGATAGTACTATCAGTTTCCTATAGCCAATTTTTATTCTCATCAAATCTTCATAACCACCATTGTAGGAAACTCTTCATGGTGCAATTATCCCAAACCATTTCTCAAGGCTAAGGATCCCAATGACACGCTTACCGCTTATGATGATACTTAAAATGATAATGAATATGGTCCTCACCTTGATAATGATCTTTATGAAGATCTCAATGATGCCATTTTTGATACTTCTAGCATTGGCAAAGATCCATTGATGATCCTTATTACTTGGGTGAAGACCCCAATGTTCCTCCTTATGATCTTGATGATTTATACACTTATATTTATGAAGATCCTAACTATCCAACCTTGACTACTTCTCACATTTTTGATAATCAATATCATGATTTTTCACACCTAAGATGATGATTGTATTAAAGGTGAAGACCCTATCATGACAATAAATATTCCCATTGATGATCCATCTTATGATTTTCCCAAACTTACTAACAAATCAAGAAAATTTTATCATGATTCTTATGATGTCTACCCACCCTCTACACCTCCCTTGGAGGCATGATGAGTATGAGTCATTAAACATTTTCTCACATTCAACCAATTTTTGAGAACTCATTAGATTATGATGAACACCTAATCCAAATACCTTCCATATGGAAAATTATAAGAGATTATGATCATAGAGAAATGAATCTTCATATCTATCATATTTAATCATATCTACAAAAAATATTTCTATTATATTAGATTGGCTATCCTAATACTATTCAATTTTAACCACTTATAGTCAACTGCATCAGCCATGACCCAAAATGTCTCAATACAATTATTTCACCTATATTCAACTACATCAACCATGAATGAGAATGTGTTGATATAATTATTCCACTTACATTTAACTACATCATCCATGACTTAGGATATGTTGATATAATTATTTCACATCTAGACAACTACATCTTCTATGTCATAAAATGTGTTGATATAGTTCTTCCATCTATAGTTTATTGTGTCAGCCATGAAATAGAATGTGTCTATATAGTTTAATATATTTCATTGGATTAAATTGACCAATTGAATCCAATCCATTTCACTTATATTGAACTAGACTATTATGTTTCATTAGAATACATTGATCTATCTGATACAAACAATTTTATTTCACCAAAATGCATTGACCTAGCTGATATAGTCCATTCATATCATGTTTTAGTAGATTCTAATGACAGGGTTGATGCATTTCATTTTATATCATGAAATTATATCGACCTAATTGATATACTCTATTTTAGTCATGTTTTATAAAGCTATATCGACCTAGTTGATATGATCAAACTTAGTTCTAATTCTCCAGACTGTATCAACCTAGTCAATACCATACATGACAATTTATTTATCCCCTCCTAAAGATCATGGAATTTATTTATATGCCACATTTCCTATTGTACCACTATTTTACAAATATTTTGACATAATTCCTTTGCATGTCAATCTTGAGATTAACTCCAATCCACTCATATCCTATAGGTTGGGACATATTACAGTTCCCATCCTCTTATTATCACACATGTTGGGGAATCTTGTAATGCCTATACATTTCTTACTACACATATTGGTACACTTTATGTTGCCCATGTTTCAACATTTGCTGCATCTTGTGATGTCCATCATTAATCTTAAATATATTTTTGGGGAATCTTATGATGCCCATCATTATTATCTTGGCTTCTTCATCTCTCATTCTTACCATGAGGTAAAAATCAAGATTATTTCACATCTTAGAAAAAAATTCAGCTTCAAGAAAATTTTCAACACATATATGCTTTCATTTCACATTCTTTTATTTGATATAGACGTTAACATATATTTTAATTGTTATTTTATCTCATATTTATTTATTTTTATACATTTCATTTACTTCCTCCTCTTTTGAGATGATTTAATTACACCATTTTTTCCTTTTTAGTTCTTTGATCTTATTTTCATTTTCATTTTGGCATTTTTTTTCTCTTGTATAGCTTATGTAGTTCCTTTGAGTTTTCTTGATATTTCATTTATCACATTTTTTGTCATTTTTGACTTAGTATCATTGTGATTCTTTGGCCTATATTTACTTTCCCCCTATTTTGGGATTACCATTAATATCCCCCTTTTTTGGGATGATTTCTTATTTTCCCCCTCTTTTAGGATGACCACTTATTTTCTCCATATTTTGGGATGATTACTACTCTCATTAGTGTTTGTGCTAGATCCCTTATAGGTTAGTATGACTTTCCTAGTGACATGACTATTATAGCATAACCATATATATTTTATAAGTATTATCTTCCCTCTTTGTGATCTATTATCAACATATTCATCATTATAACACATTTTATTACATGGTTGGATATTTCATGATCCTCATATTTCCCTTCTTTTCTTTCATTTGAGGTACAACAGATCAATTTTGAGATTGCACACTTGTATGTGGATAATTATAGGAGTCTTTAGACACCATAGTATTTAGGTTCTTCTCTCTAGTGATTGAGATTAAGTTCTCTTGTGTTAGGTACCTATTCCAATCATGTTTGGTCTTCAAAGTCCACACAGAGGAGGAAAAATCAAAAAAATATAAAATAATTAAAATCCATATCATAAAAAAAAGGCGAATGTTAAAATTCAATTATATCTTAAAATTTATATCACTAAAAAAGACATGATCTTTGTTTGCTACATCTCCTTAGTCAAATCTCAAACTCCATAATTGGCTTCATGATAGAGTTCAGGTCCATTAAGGTGTGGTGGGAAAGTAGACTAGTGTAAGAGGTCTCATTATATCATTACATCATAATATCTTCCTTATAGTTTAGTGCCACATATCTTTTCACACAAGTAACCAATATTTTTAATAAACCAACAATTTTGTAAAGAGTCATGAGGAGAGTGGAACATGTTGGGGGATAGTAGGATCATTTTAATTTCATCCATATGGATTTCATGGGACAATATATGTACTTCACTTGTTAGCCTGATCTTTATGTTCATTAATTGAGTGTCTTAGTCCTTGATGTTGATAATTCTTATCATTTCCCACTTGTTTAATGTGTCTCATTTCTGATAAGCATTTTCACATCACCCCTATAGTGAATGCCATTCCTTATTTACATCATATTTTACCTTGATATTCCCCTTGTTGGGTATCAATTTCATCTGATCACATACTTGATCACATTTACTTACTTATGCCATGTGGCTTAATTTATGAGTGACATTGTCAGACCTTATATATGACCATGCCTTCCTCACAAAAACCCTTTCACCATTGCTTACCATGCCATCTCATATTCATCATTGTCATGTCTATAGGTGGTTGTGTCTTCCTAATTATCATTTTAGATAAAACACAAAGTTTGAGTCGTCACTTCTTAGATTTTTTTTTAATTTTCATTTACCCATCATGTTCTTGTTTGATTTTTATGGATTCCACTTATCTTACATTGGATATTTTGCATACTTACATATTCTTTTCTATGTTTGAATCGACATTCTTGTCTTACATTTTAATTTTTTAGTCATTTATGTTTTCTTCACATTTTATTTGACATTTTCATCTTACATGAGATCACTTTTCATTTACTTACATATCTTTATTTGATTTTTCATTAAATGACATTTCATTTATTTACATATATTTGTTTGATTTTTCATTAAATTGACATTCTATTTACTTAAAATGTTTTATATATTTTTTCACATAATTTAGTGTGTTATACATTCATTTTTCATTACATGTTTGGATTATTGGTTCTAACCTAGCCTTTACGATATCTACTTGCCAATTTTCCAAGTGATTTTATCAGTTTTGAGAGTTTTTCATTTTTACTTTGACCATATTACATACTCATGGATTGTTTATATTGTTATCCTTGTATCCATAGGGTTTATAAAATGTAGGTAGTATGCACTTCATGATTAAGACTATGATATTTTTATGCAGGCATTGAATGGAAAGGTAAGTCAAGGTATGTATATGGTACTTTCAATTATTCATTTATCGACATTTATTTTTGCATTTCATTCCAATTAACTATGTTTTTCTGTTAATATGTGATTTTTTGAAGCATCATATCATGTTACACTATTATAACATGTGATAAACATTAGATGGGGCATATGTATACACAATATTTTTTAATTTATTTTTTATTTGTGTTGTCTCTTGAAATGACTTGTCGAGTATCAATCTCCTTGATTACATAAATTATAGGGTGCATTGTTGAAAGGGGTGTATAGGCTTATGGTGATTCATGAGATGTGTTGCTATTTGTATCATGATCATATCATTCCTACTACCAGTTCAAATTCTTCATATTATCTTACTACTTACCTCCTTCCATCATATCTTATTCAATCATATTAGTTTATTTATATACTATGACATCAATTAAGTCGATAGTGTATTTTTTAGCACTTATTACCTTCCTGTTCTATATCAACTAGTTTGAGGGAATTCTGAGCCTATTTTTTTAACATTTTTATGGTATTGGCCTAGTTGATATTATTCAATGTTAGCTGACATATATCAAATCTAATGATCTGGATGATGTCAAAGAATTAGTGCTTAGGTTTGGTTATAGGTATTAGATCACTATATATACATGTCATATTTCATTCCAAACATATCATATACACTTTTTTTAATCTATTTTCACTCACACTTTTACCCAAATTCACATTTGGAGGAGTTGGGTTTAAAACTTTATCTTGAAAGAATCTTGTCTTATGGAAGCCTTGGAGATCCAATAAGAGAAGTAATTGGGAGTATTCCTAGGTCTTATACCAACCATTTAAGGTATTCACAACCACAAAAATATATTAAAATGTACCTTTGGCGAAGGGGGAGATTTATGCTTGATGGATCAACTCCAAGGTAAGAATTTATAACCTTATGCACTTTCTTTCATTTACTTAGTACATAGATATTTCTTTTTTTTAGTGTATGAATGTATATGTATCCTTGTCTAGGTTCTCTATACATTGAATAAGTTGTTGTAGCTATAGGATTTCCTAGACCTGCTATATTCCATTTTAGGTTTCCTAGATCCCCATATTTTGACCATGACATCTCACTCTTTTTTTATCATTATAACCCTTACCCTTTAGTTTATTTTAATTTACTTACATAATTACTTACATTGATTATTTTCAATCATTTACTTCCATAGAGGTCTAGTTAGTTTTCTTTTCATTTTTCATAGGCTTAGGTTTTGAAACCTTTTCCTATTGGTATTTTCAGCACATGAAACCCTCTTCTAGATCTCCGGATCTATTGATCACTACCCAAACATTAGGTATCAGAGACTTTATTGTTATTTATTGGCATTTGCTTTTGACTAGAGCTATGAACCAGTTTGGGACATAATTAGGGGCCCAGATCCCCAAGTGAGCATTTACCACATATACCATATATACCAAAAATGGCCATAAATAGCTCAAGAATACCAAATAACAACCACAACTTGCCCAATATTTTCAATGAATACCACATTTAGCTTGAGATAACTTAGTGAGATTTGAATATAGGTGGGGCTTGAAATATCCAAGCCACTTTACCAATTCACCCACATCTTTATTGGTATCAAATGCTTTATTTTATTAACCTTATTCAATTCTAGATCTATTAAGATAAGATAGTTTTAGGCTAATCTTAACCTGTGCATACAATGATACTACAATAATTCAACATGATATACCAATTAATACTAATATAAAAACTATTAGATAGAAACCTCATAGGGTTAAGTGTTTGTTTAAAGATACCATCAATAAGGAGTTACATAAAATTTTAGATGTTGGTGTCATTTATCCAATCAAATATTATGATTGGGTAATTAATTTTATTTTAGTTCATAAAAATAATGGTGATGTAAGATTTTATGTTCATTTTAGAGTTTTAAATTGTATAAGTATTAAAGATAACATTATTTTACCAAGTATAGATCATATTTTACATCAAGTTACTAGTTGGGAAAAGATGTCTCTTCTAGATGGATTTTCAAGGTATGATCAAATCTTTATAAATCCAAAAGATAGACATACGACAAATTTTACTAAAAATAGAGGTAATTTTACATTCAATAGGATGAATTTTAGACTAATAAATGCATGTAACAGCTTTAAAAGAAGTATATATGTGGATTATAATGACTCAATTAGCATTATCATTCAAGTCTATCTAGATAATCTCACTATCCATTCTAAGAAAAGAAATAAACACCTAGATCACTTACATGAAATTTTTATTAAGTGTAATAAAGATGGTATTTTTTTAAATCCAAAGAAATTAGTTTTTGGTGTAACAAAGGTAAAATTTTAGGTCATATTATCTCTAGAGATGAAAAATTTATAGACCTAGAACTCATTAAAACTACTAAAGACTTGCCTCCTCCTAAATATCAATCTAGTTTAAGGTCCAGTAAAATCAATTTTATGTGTAAATTTATTTCTGATTTTGATGATAAAGTTAATCCATTTCAGATCTTATTTTAAAAATATCAAAATTATTTATGGAATGCAAGATTGGATATAGTATTTGATGGGATAAAAAATGTAATAACAAGTGTTCATGTGCTTACAAACCCTAATATCAATAAACATTTCATTCTATATGTTAATGTGATCAGTAGGTCAATATATATTGTTGTCATTTGAATGATTAAAATCATGAAGAAAAACTTACTAGATATATGAGCCAATTGTTAAAAAATGTTGAAATTAGGTATCCATTAATTGTTTTTTTCCCCTTACATTAATTTCAGTATTAGAAAGAAATAAATATCTATTGATGGGAAACAAAGTGGTCATATGCTCAAATGTACCTATTTTTTCTTATCTACAGAAGCATCCTATTATTGATAGTAGCTAGCTCAATAGATATTAAAAACCCAATAATATGATCATGAATTTTAAACTTCCAAATTTTGAAAAGGTAATAATTTAGCTAAATAACTTGATGAAAATGTAACATCATAGGTTATCATTCTTGTTGTGGCTAATAATCATCAAATGCATGTTAAACCTGTTTTAAAAAATATGAATTTTTTTGACCTTGTACAAAAATTCTAAATTCGTCTTAAATGCAAGAACGTGACTACTTATATTTACATGAAGATTCATATCATAATATGATTTATTAATTTCAAAATCAAACCATATTTGATTCATTAGACAAATGTCTATGTAGGTATCTTATGTTAAAATATCAAAAATTCATCTTGTTATGAAATTTATTATTTCAATTAAATAGAGATGAAATATTACTGAATATCTCACCCATAATCAAACTACAAAGGTCCTTAAAAGATATCATGAAATGTTTGTGATGGGGGTAAGTGCACAAAGTTGGGAGACAAAAAGTGGCCTACCCATGGACATGATTTTTTTGAAATTTCTAAAATTTAAACTTTTGTAGATAATTTGAGATATCTACACTTCAAATTTGAAGATGGTGTAAAAGTATGAAATGTAGAATTTTGAGTCTAGTTTCCAAAACACTATTTTTTTAAAAAAATAGCTAAGTATAACTAGGTCAAATATATAAAATTTGGAAAAGAACTATGGTTTTTTCAGAAAACATAGTAGATAGATGATTGTGACGTGCACTATTTTTTGAGCAACATTTAATATTATTTGAAACCCTTTGGTGAAAATTTAGATAAAAGCTTGTATCACATCACCTATATTTTCTTGTATTTTTTGAATGAATAATTTTTTTTAATGAATTTTGCAAGTAAATAGATCCTAAAAACTGACAAAGAAATAGATAGTCATCCACGAGTCAAGCCTAACTACCTCAAAAAAAAATGAAAATTAATTTTTTTAACTGTGTGTAGAATTAAGCATACTACATCACCATATATTTTTTTTTCTCTTGGATCAACAAAACACAAATTACATGAACATGTATAGGCATGTATGTTTGCAGCATGTCGTGGCCTAAAAAAGGCATAGTTAGAAATAAATATAGTTTGAAACTTTAAATTATTGGAAAAATATAAAAAACATATTTTGGAAAGAAGAGAGTGTTCTCATCATGATGTTATGAAGGTTTTGAATTTTCACATTGAAATTATTAGTATATTTGGAAATCAAAGTTGAAATTTGTTGTTTATTTTCAAACCTTTCAAAACTTGACTGTACATTGATAGTCCAAGCCTTTGGCTCAAGAATCTAAGCCATTACTGAGCCAAAAGGCATGTTAATTGAATTCAAGTTCAAATACCATGATCATGTTAATAACACAATCATGTTAATAAGATGATCACATTATTAATTATGCTATTAACACGATCCTGTTATTTAATAACATGATCACATTAATAATGCAATCACATTACATATTCTCAACAACCTAAAACCTAAATAGGAGCCATTAGGCCTAGTAGTCTTAAGATCAAATATTGGTTTCAGATTAAGATTATTGTCTAATATGACATGTGATATCAAATCCCTAATTGGCATTATATTGAAGAAATTCCTTGCATGGGGACAAATTACTCTTAATTATAAATATTATATTGAAGAAAATACTCAATTAGTTAAATATGATGTGTAATTAGGGAAAAATATACATAATGGACAGATTAGAGGGACACAATTCATTGGATGGGGTGAAAAATGCCTTGATTGGTATTCTAGGTGGAAATAATTAATTACATAAGACTTAGTTGTCCTCAATTTTATATAGTATTGAAAAAAATATCAATTAATTTAACATGGTGTAGTTAAAGCCCCAAATGACATTAGATGGATATAATTTCTTGCTTAGGGATTGAGTGGGCCCAATTACATATCATATTGAACCTAAATATTCATTTGGTTTAATATGGTGTGTAATAAGGGTTAATGTAACCCAACTGGAACATTATATGGAAAAAATTACTTTCATGGGATTAATTGACCGCAATTATGTATATAAGATAAAACCAAATGCATGATTAGCTAGATATAGTTTAAAAGCAAGGCCAACAAAGTTGTAATTGACATTAGATGTATTTAGTTACTTGCATGATCCTTGGTTGGCCATAATTGCATATTCAATTGAACTAAATACTTGGTTGATTCAATATGTTATGTATTTGGGACCAATAGAGATCCCTATTGATAGTAGAAGAATGAAATTTCTTACACAAGGCTTGTTTGGACTAAATTTCATAGATCATATTGAACCAAAATATTCTTTCAATTAAATTTGTTGCATAATAAAAATCCTAATTGTTATTAAAGGTGGATTTATAATTTCTTATAGAGGGTTAAATTGGTCATGATTTCATATCAAATTCATGATAACACTCAATTATCTAAATAAGGTGTGAAATTAGGGCCCTAATTAAAATTATGTTGACATAATTCCTTGGGAAAGCCTCAATTGGCCCTAATTATGTATCATCTAGAACCTAATAATCGATTGGTTCAGTATGGTATGCAATCAAGGCCATGTAATCCCCAATTTCCATTATATATGAATGTAGTTCATTGCACATGGCTCCATTGGAATGAATTGCATATCAAATTGATTTTTTTTTTTTTTTTAATATGTTGAGCACTTAGATCCCCAATTGATTCATATGGATGAAATTTCTTACATTGAGGCTCAGTAGGCCCCTGAGATCAATTTATCCCCAATTAACATCCTTTATATATAGTAAGAAATAGGTTCACAGGGATGAAATTGGTTAAAATTGCATTAGTCATTACCATAATTGACTTTGTAGGCTCAATCTACAATGATGTGGGGTATAATTGATCTCAAATTCACATTCTTTACTTATAGATCTATGTTCAAGGAGTTCAAATTTTCCCTAATCACCATCATGATTATACCTTATATACCTTAAAACCTATACCCTAAGCCCTAATCCTTAAATTTATTGATCCCTAAACTCTATTTATTATAAATATAAACTCCTTAAACCTTGAACTAATCATTTTAGCCTAAATTAACATCATTTAGACTAAGAACTAAGTACATTGGGCTTAGTTTATCCTAAATCACCTGTTTGATTGACCCATTTGACTAATTCATTCAATATGTAGGATATGACATCCATTCTATAATGACAACACAAAAATACATTCTATAGTCATAAATGGGTCCAAGTGATTCAAATTATCCTAAATTATCTTTGTGATTGACCCTTTTTACCCTAAACCATGTATATACATTAAAACCTAAAAGCCGTAAACCATAAACCCTAAACACTATACCCAAAATTGTAAACCATTTACTTTCCAAGTATTTACCAACTTCAATTTAGTCATAATTAACATCTTTTGTAGTAAGAATCCAGTTTGAACATGACATATCTAGTGATTAGAAATGAATATATAAGACCTTAAACCTAAACCATGTGCTCTAATCCCTAACAATCCCTAAAACATTTAAATTGTACTCCCTATTCCCTAATTCCCACTACATGCCAAAAACATACATGCCTTATGATATAACTAAATTTATCATGATATGTCATAATTTATGCACTTTTTAAACCTATGGCTACATCCTTTGGTGTACCAATCTAGCTATGCATCTTTTGAGTAAATTGGGGATATTTCAAGCCCCTTCAACCTAATTAACCAAAGAGGAGGAGAGCTAGTTGATTAATTTAATTAAGGAGGCATTTGAGGGTTTTTAATAGTAATATATGAGTTAGAAAAAAATCAAAATATTGATCTTCTATCATGAATTAATCCAATTAGGACCAATTTATATAATTCCCTACATAATCTAGGAAAAATTGAGCCCCTAAATCAAATTTAAGGCTCAATCAATTGTATAAGATGTACATGGCATAATTGACCCTAATTTTATCATAAATGCAAACATGAAGGTAATCAAGTCATAAATATGTGTCACAAGCAACTCAAATGTTCTTCATTTACCTAGTGATTGGACCCTATATTTGATATCTTAAACCCTAAGTTACCCTGTACAATTTAAATTTAACCCCAAACCCTATACCATTCACATTAAATGATAAGCCATAAACCCTAAGCACTTTAAATTATAGACCCTAAACCCTAAACCAATAATAATATCCCTAATTAACATCTTATATATATAGATAGATAGTAAGAAGTAGGTTAATAGGGATGAACTTGGTTAAAATTACATCACTCATTACCATAATTGACTTCATAGGCTCAATATATGATGCTGTAGGGGATAATTGATCATAAATTCACATTCTGTAATCACAAATATAGGTTCAAGGTTCCCAAATTTACCCTAATTGCCTACATGATTATATAAATATAGCCTAAAACCTATACCCTAAGCCCTAATCCTTAAATTTTTTAATCCTTAAACTCTAAACCACAAACATAAACTCTTTAAACCTTGAACCAATCATTTTAGCCCAAATTAACATAATTTATAGACTAAGAATTAAGTTCATAGGGCTAAATTTGGCCTAAATCACATGACTGATTTCCCAATTTGACTAATTCACTCAATCTGTACAATGACATCTAGGGTATAATGGTAACCCAAAAACACATTTTACTTTTAATGACTTATTATTATTTTTTGGGGTTTAGATATGCTTAGAGCTTCTTTCTCCAAGTATTAGGAGAAGAAAAAAAAGATGTAAGAAGTAATACCAAGGAATTTAATTCACTTTGGGAAACATATTAGCTAGCCACTTAGCAAATTGAAACTACAAGTGATATGGCATTTATTGTACTTTGGGAAATGTGCTCAAAAACATTTTCATGATATAAATGTCATAAAAGTGTGCTACCTTATATTTTATTAAATGCACTTGTCATTTCAATTTATGAGGAGACATTTCCATTTCATCACAATGTCAATTTAAAACCATGGGCTTTAATGCAAGGAGCGATGTGAGTATCCATAAAGCCAAGTCATTCTAGGGTAAAGGTTCTAGTAGTTGTGCACCTTCACTTTGGACCTTAATTATAATCCATAATTCCTAAAACGTAAATTGTAAACCCTAATCCTTAATCCCTACGTACTAATTTACCTTAATCCCCAATCCATAATCCCTTATTTACATTAAGTATAACATGATCAAATTATTCTTAATATAGGCAACACTCGGTCCTCATTACCAATTGCTAACCCCATAACTTATATCAATAATAATGTGATTGTGTTATTGTTAATATAAACTTATCAATGGGTTGGATGTGTTGGGACCTTGTAAAAAACATAATGTGATCATGATATTTAATAACATTATCATGTTATATAATGTAATCACACTATATAATGCAATCCTGCTATTTAATAACATGATCATGCTATATAAAATGATCATTTTATTATTATTCTAGTGATAAACTCACTTATAAATGACTATTTTTAGCCCAAATCGAGACTTATATCCCCACAAACATTTCTACATACTTTTACAAGATCTATGTACCTATGTACTTGACCCCACCTTTAAAAAGCTGTTAATTGTCCCTTCTGATGGGTTCTAGATCACATTCAAAGAGGAAGAGTAAGTTGTTGAAGAACAAAACAAAAGAAGAGTTAGAATATTTTAAAGAGAAACACAAACTACTAATGCAAAAATTTCATGGTAAACAAGGTACAAACCCTAATCTTGATGAACCAAATGCCATAAATAGTGAACTAATTGATGATAATGAATTAATCAATGATGAAATTAAATATAATCAATTGAATAATGTTGAAATTGACCATAATGAAAAGAATAATAATAAAATTGATCATAATGAAATTAAAAATAATGAATTAGTTAATGTTGGAATTTCACATTCAAAGTTCCATTTTTTTGATGATGAGTCTATGTATGATGCTTCACCCCCCATAAATGAATAAAATTTGATGGAAACAAAAAAATGATGAAATTAACCATCAATAAAATTAATGGAAACACATAATGAAGAAATTAAAAAATAAAAATTTAATGTCATCCCACCTCTAAATAATGAAAGTAAAAATAGTTTTGAAACACCCTCTCAACAAATTCCATCATTACCAATACCTCCAAGAATTGTGCGTAGAAAAGACAAGTAATTAATTGAAGTCGATAAAAATATTTGAAAACCAATGCATAACAAAATGTCTGATCACCATTCAAGAAGACTAGGTCAAAAAATTTGGGAAATTTTCTTTCATAATTTTTAGTATGATAGTCAAAGATGTCAATTATTTATTTCATTGATAAAATTGATTAAGATGAGACCTATAATGTACACATTAGGACTAAGAAAATCTAACATGGATGATGAAAATGATGAAATTATTTAAAATATACATGATGCATATAATATTGTACACCTAAAATCACATACCAAAGATTTTAATGCTGCCTAGTGTATACTTACAACTTGTCTAGTAAGTGACATAACAGTGAAAAAATGAACCATTTAAAAAAAAAGCTGAATACTTAATATAAATAGAAAAACAATAAGGAAATAAATTGGAACACATGAAAGACTTAACAAACCTAATACAAATGAGCTCTAAGCATTCTCTGGTAGGCTTCCATGAAAAGACAAGGATCTATTTGATACTCTTAAAGAGTTACTCTCTTAATTTTGTAAAGATAATACAAGACTTTCACTCAATGCAAGAGATGTGAAAAGAAGAATTGATTCTCGTAACCATGAACTATGTCCAAATCATTTATTAGATATAAATCAAACACAATTGTACTCTAAATTTTTATAAAAACATCCAAAACTTTTTATTTGTTAAAGATATTTTGAGATGGAAAAACCTTTTTTATGTTAAAATAAATCACACATGCACCACTTATTGTTGGAAAAATGTTGAATTTTCAATGCACTATGATGTTTTCTTCCATATTCATTGTAATTTAAATACTAAAATTTTTTAGGATTGTGACATTAAATGGCCACCAAATCATCTAGGGAATTTATTCCAACTATCTTCTACAAAAGATTAGATGGGCAATTATTTTACAACAAATCATGTTTAAATGGAAATTGCAACATTTGTGGTGGATTGCCAAATTTAAAAAAATGTATCAATGAGGAGATTACAAGTGCAATTGGACTTGAATTATTTGGTTTAATAAAATATAAATCAATGGATTTTCAAGTGAAAAATGGCAAAAAATTTAAAAGGTGTGAGCTTGTTACAAAATAGATACTTGTTTCAAAAATTTTGGTCAAATTTAGGGAGAAGATTATTTATTAATATGCAAGGCACATAAAAAGGGATAGATGGTTCGATGAACATTTAAATATATGTAAGGATACATTCCCACTTGGTTCCATTGTTTTAGTAATTGATTTTGTAGAGAATTACACATTTAATGCCTAAATAGAAGTTCAATTGCAGTATTACAACTCATCACAAGTTGCCATATTCATGCATATAAAATTCATACATGTAACCAATAGTGATTAAGGAGGTAAGTTGTAGATCTGATGATTCGTAGAAATTACTTAAAATTTTTATATGGATGTTTGAACTTAGGCTAAAAAATTGCATTTTTCTTGTATTGGGAAGGGTGTTCTTGAGGCCAAAATGGGTGGTGGGTTTATCGATCGGGCTTAATGAGAGGCCAAAAAATTACTAATAAATGTTATCCACCCTCTCTAATTATTGGTGATGTTATTTTTCACCTAATAAGCATCAAAACTAGAGTTTTACAACTATAACTTGAACTTAAATAATATTTGTTGTCAGTGTTTCCATTCTCCTGAATGGTAGTGAAAATGCACTTATGGGTGGATTCAAACATCATGATGACATGTAATTTAAATATCTATATGTGATCAAAGTGATATATTCATAGGTGGAGATCTTCGATGTAGAAATTCCAATTGAATCTTGAGAAGTTGCTTGTTCACTAAAAAACATGCATTTTTGGATCCATCACTACAACTTGTCTAATGAATTGATCTTGAAAATTATACCAGAGTGATCTAGGATATGATTATAAGGATTAAGGAGGTATGTGAGGGATATTATGGTTCACAAAAATGACTTACATTTTTCATTTTATGTGTGTTCGAACTTAGACTAAAAAAATGCATTTTTCTTATATTGGGAAGCATGTTATTGAGGTCAAAATGGGTGGTGGGTTTGTTGATCAAGATTGATGGGAGGCCAAAAACCTGGTACTAGATTTTAATTTCCCCCTTAGATGTGTTGGAAGTGTCATTTTTGACCCAAGAAGTATCAAAACTAGAGTTCTACAACCACAACTTAAACGTTAAAAACATTTATTGTTAGTGTTTCCACTCGATGGAATGGTAGTGAAAACAATTTAATTTTACTCTACTTGACCTATTAACCATCTAGGATGTGTCATGTAAAACATTTTAATTTTCCCACAAGTCCCTTGAGAGTGGACTATCACTTTGAAGGTTGTGATTAGGATACTATGCTTATTAGCTAAAGGAACAGATATGGCCTTGATAGAGGATTTTGATAGAGGTAAGGTTGTTAATTGGGTGTAATACTTTGTTTTATGAGAACATGACCCATACACTCATCATGGGCTAGGTGTATGAGCACATGACCCCTTACTAGTGAGGGTTAGATATTGGGATAGTGGGGGCCATTAGGGCTTCTATTTGGATAGGTATGCCACCATTGAGAGACTTTCCATGATTGGTGGACACAATGAAAATGATATATTTGGTATCTCTACTATATTAGGGTATTTTAGTATAGTTTATGAATTAGGTGGACACTCTACTACCATCTTGGGTAAAATTGGGAGAGTACTAATTGGAGCAGTACATTTAGAAAAATATCTTGTGTCTAGGTTGCAATTATGGTATGATGCCAAAATTAAGTATAACCACCACCATAATATGTAGATACTTAGATGTAGAAGCAAACAAAGGATAGAGGATGAGGAGATGAAGTTTTGGGGGAAACAAGGGTAATAATACACTTGTTAATGAGGAACCAAATGGATAGGAGGAGAATGTTAAGATGAGGTCTAATTAGGAATTATACCTACACTAACATGAAGTTACCAAAATAAAGTAGTGATTTGGTTTATTTTTAGTTACTTTATATGTTACATTGTAATTTATTACTCATCTATTATTTCTTTATGTGATTGGAGATCCAATTTCTTATCTTGTTATATGGTTTTAGAGTGAATCATTAGTGATAGAACACGATCAAAGAAACTTTGGTTAGTATTTTTTAGGTGAGGATTATTTGAACCTTGATAACATTTTGGTGGATGTATTTATCGATGTGTAAATAAACAAGCATACACATGTTTTTATCCCTACTTATCATACATATGTGGATTTCCCTCATAATAGGAGAGAGATAGTTGGCTTAGAGGAAAATGTGGTTGCTTTAGAGTCTTAGGTGAAGACTCTTAATGATATATTTAGGGCTAGGGTAGGTTAGGCTCCATCTAAATAAAAAATAGTGGGAGGTACATCACCCATGTAGGTATAAGAAAGAGACACAAGAGTAGATAAATCATATCCCACATCACTCATCAACATGTATATGTAAACAACTGTAGTCATAACAAATACAAAGAGCAAAACATATATGTAAACAATTATTACCTATATATAGGTAAGTGGTGTCATCCTAATAGAGGAAAATGTAGTCATGGATGGCCTAGAATATGGATCTGAATATGAAAATAATGGTTGCAACAAATCAAATGTTGTAAATGTTGACTATGATGATGAAGGATCAGTCACCTCCTGCAACATAAAAAATGACATATATTAAATTAAATTTTTATGTAAATTAATTGTTAGCTTAGAAATTAAATTTGCAAGTATGACTTAAATTTAACATGACATTTATATAAAATATACCTACATCTATGTGGTGATTGATGTCTTCATGCCAAATGTGCATGCTAAAAACACATCACTCATAAAAATATGATCTAAGCCATTTCAATGACTAAGGCCATCATTATCAAAAGTTCCCATACACATATCTCCACATGAAATATAAGGGTGGGGTCAAGGTTAGCTAGCTTATGGTGTATCTGTAGCATCACTATATGAAATCCTACTCATATGTTGAATGAGTGTATTGGTGAGTGAACTAAGAGCATGGAGAGTGTCTATCTTCATGACCTGCTAAACTACGAAGGGGATCCAAAGCTCAAGAGGCTTTTGGATATGAATTTTCATAGGTTGATTAGGTACATTACGTACACCTGGTTGATCCTATGTAGAGCATTTTCATTATCCTTGAAACTCACTAAATTCAAAATAATTAGGAATTCAGTTGAGGACAAACTCACATTAGAGTTTCCTCAAAAAATATAATAGGACCTCATGGTTGTTACATGGTGGATGGTAAAAGACCATCCACCATCGATCCCAAAAATTGTCCATGATTAAGTTATGTACACATCGATGGATAAGAAAATGTTTATCGATTACAAGAAAGGGGGCATTGGTGGCTAGGTTGACAAACAAGGTACAAATGTCAGATTTTGAAATGTCCAAATTCTTAACCTAAAGGGATGACAACTTATCATTATAATATGCCCTACAAGTATCTTTATATGAGGTCCATATATAAATTTAACTTGTTATTGAATCAATTTGATGTAATAAGGTCTGTAGGGAATCAACTAGCTAGGTGTGGTGGGGTTAGTCAAACTAGGATCTCTCATTCTATCAATTAGGTCTTCAATTTCAAGTTTGTTTCCCATAATGTTGTTAATCAAAAACTCTTGACTATCAGGGGGTTTTCGGAAATTATAAGAGGTTTAGGTGGAGGGATAGGAGGAACAATAGGGTTTTATGGAGGGTTAGGAGGAGGAGCAACTAGAGGGTTTTATGGAGGGTTGGGAGGATTATTAGGATGGTTTTTTAGAAAAAAAAAATTAAAATTAAAAGCATGGGTTAAAAAATGAAAATTTTGAATAATTATGGTTAAGTAGAAAAGATTTTGATGACTTACCTCTCTATGCCGTAACATCATCGATCAATAGGCCTATGAGGTGAATCTATCATCTTCTTGGCACTTCTTGGCACTCTTTTAAGTAAAATGTGATCATAAAACAAGGTAGGAATAGGAAACATGAATGCAAAATGAATAATTTTGCATTTGAGTTTCCCTATATATTTGTTTTTGACATAGGGAACATAATCGCATTATTAATACATTCACATTATTAATGTGATCATGTTAATGACTAATAACATAATCGCATTACTGTTCAATAAAACATGATCACATTATGACTCAATATTCATAATCCTAGACTTAAGTGACGTGATTACATTCATTAAATAATGTGATTATGTTATTAATTAACATGATTGCATTACGGTAAATGTCCATGAAATTATCCCCCAAATATGTACACTTATCGATGGATATTTCGTTACAAAAACTACAATACATAAAATTTTAAATATTAGATATTATTGGCCTACACTCTTTAAATATGATTTTCATTTGGTTAAATCATGCATATCTTATCAACTATTTACAAGTAGAGATAGGTTACATGTTATGCATCTCAATCTAATTATCCTTGAAAAACCTTATTTGAAATGAGGTATAGACTACATCTCAGATATTCATGCTTTATCTTCTGTTGGACATATATACATTTTGATCACCTTTAATTATTACACAAAGTGACTTAAACCTATAGCTCTTAAAATTTCAATCACCTTATAAATTATTGCTTTATTTGAGAATCATTTTTTTCAATCTAGAGTCCCATACAAAATCATTTATGATAATTCTCCTTAATATATATTAAATGAGTACATATAATTTATACAAAATTAATTTATTATTTATATTTCCTCTTGGAGAGTGCTAGTTTATAGGGTTGGGTGGTTAGGGTGGCCCCCCTATCTATATAGATTAGAGTTAGATAGAGTTTAGTTTAGTTTAGATAGAGGGTCCCTCTATCTAACTCCTCATATATATAGAGGGGGTGTTGACGAGCCCATAAACATTATATGCTAGAGTTTGGGATATGGGTTGGTATATAGATCCGGTTGAGAGTCGGTCTATAAATATGGCTCGATAGAATGGGGCTAAGGGCCAAGGCATAGGTCGAGCTAATAAAGGAATCAATCACAGAGTGATGAAGGAAGAGATGAAATTCAAGTTTCTTTGATAAACACCACCATCCTAGTTATAGGGCTTAGGCCACCCCCAACCATATATAGTTGATTTATTTGGATAGATATTTTCCTATCGGTAAGTCATGACTTATAGATAGGCCCAGGCTTCCATTAGCATATCTATATAGATAGTGGCCATGACCCACATATATGGAATATATAGGGTGGGAAGGATAGGGATAACTAATATATAAAGAGGGGGGTCCTCCCTATATTCTATTTGGTTGAAGGCCATAGCTTAGCTTATCTTATTTGAGCATGGTCTTCCCTTGAGAAGTCTATCACCATCCATCCATCGAATAGATAGTCTATCTACACCCTACAGTAGTGAATAGTTTATAATAAGACATTACATCACTATCCATAGCATGGTGGATGACAAGTGACTCTCATCTCATCCAAGTTAGGCCCGTCTCTCATCAACCTAGAGGGGGTTCAAACTCACTCACTAGAAAACATATTGCCTATCTATCTATATGGTACTATGGTAGCAGTAGGAATTTTTCTTGTAGCTTGATTATTTTCTCTTTTAAGAGCTTTAGATAGCATCCTCAAGTTAATGAACATGTTGAATAAATTAAGAAAATTATGATTTCAATTATAAAAAAATCACGTGAAAAAAAGAATTTGGCATATTAAGTTTTTTAAACCTTTATGGGTTGATTGCATTATGATCAAAGTTACAACTAACTATCCACCCTTTATGCTTTCCTATGGATTTAAATCCACCATGCCTATTGAACTTAAAATTACTTCTACGAAAATAACATTACAATATAATTTTGAAAAATTGAATCCTATACAGAGAAGATTAAATGGTTTATTAACTTTAGATGAAATAAAATCTATTGCCTTACACAAACTCAAAAAAACCAAGGAAAAGCTTAAAAAAAATTTCGATAAGAAAATCTCCAAGACAACATTCAAATTTGGTGATCTAGTTATATATTAAGGTAAGGCTCATGAAGATCCTAGAAAGCATTTTAAGTTTGATTATTTGTGGTTAGGACATATATGATTACTATTGTACTTGGCAGAAATCCTTTTAATTTATAAGATTTGGATGCTAATTGGCTTCATCATACAATAAATTGTCATCATCTCAAACTCTTCCATGAAAAATTATCTTCTCTCTTCAAATTTTTGTTTTCATTGTTTTCATTATTTTCATTGTTATTTTGTTTATTTTCTATTTACTTTTGTCCTTTGTCTGGTGTGCATTTGGGAAAAACTCATAATCCTACTTACAATTGTGAAATATTATTCATATTGGCAAGGGAAGATAACTCTTCATATGATTGTAAGTATATCTCATTTATCAAAAGTTAATTCTCTTAGTTATTTCAAATCAATTGATTTATAAATGTATAACACTATAAAACATGTTGTCATAGCATCACTTGCTTTCAATTTTTATGTTTTAGGTTGTTATAATAATATTCATCCAACCTAAATTTTGTAATCTTTTATTTCCTATTCTTCATACAATTCTAGTCAAAAAACCATTCCTTATTGGTAAAAATATTCAAAAATGGGTTTACACTTAGCTTTTTAGGAAACACTTTATCTAAATTGTACTTCTAAATTTTAAAAATTCATAATTTTCATTACAACCCACTTCTATTTATGAAACTAGCCAACAAGATCACCAATGCTATCACAAATTTTGATACCCCAATTTAAAACATTAAAAAAGTATAAATATTTGCTATATTATAATTTGGTGTACCCTATATAAAAACTTTAAACTTGGTGGGTGCAATTTCCTTTTAAATTTTTGACTAGATCATCTGACTTGTTTGATTGTATTTGATTACATTTAATGAAATAATGTTTCATCATTGCTATTTGATCTAGGTTTCTGAGAGTTCTAATTGGCAGTGCCTCATGGGATATGCCTAAAGGGATTGTTTAGTAGCAATGGGCATTCAATAAAACATAACAGAGCATATTTCCACCCTGAAAATCAGGTTAGAATTGGCCTTACTTGACTTTCAACAGACATACACTGTTGCTCACAATCCAACTCATCTCTACCGAGGTATTCAACTAACCCCTGATGACATTAACTCGTGGCTTTGTAATCAGAACGAAATAAGTTTCTGCATCTTTCCCCAATAAAATAACGCTCATCTCTCTGTCCATTTTAGCTCAGAGCTTGTGGGAAAGCTGGGGCCAAGCATTCGATAAATTCAAGACGAATAGAATGGTAGACGGCCTGGACTTTATCCGATATGCAGCCTAAGAGATGGGTCATTGAGCAAATGGATGGTAAATGTAGATATTATGTTTGAACAATATTCAACTCAACACATTGGAGTGTATGTAGAGGAGAATATCTTGGATTCATTTACAATTCCTTCTCTTGTATCATTTTCCGTTTCTAACATGTTGCCATGCATTTAATTCTATGGTTCAAATCTAGAAGCCGCCAAAAGTGACAATTATTTGACAGCTCCCAAATTGGTAAATTTGGAAAAGGAAATAAGTTTTCTCAAGTTTAGAAATCATTTGCAAAAGTGATAGGATACCACCAAACAAACATTCAATTATTTTAGAAATAGGATTCATCTTGCTAAAAAGGTTATCGACCATTTCATTTGTTATTTTGTCTCTAAGCTTTCCATCAAAGCCATTTCATGACATTTTTTTTTTTTTGAATTTTGCAAGAATTTTCAAATTTATTTCTTCAAGATTGTTCATCATTGTGAGATTGTGCATAATCTTTTCAAAGTTTTGATTCTTTGTGTTTAGGTACATGTTTCACTTTTTTCTTTCCAATGGAATGTTTGAAAAAGGGACATTTTTATAAGAAATAAGAGTATTGAAAATATTATTGTGTATTTTTTTTTGGATAAATGATTAAATATGGGTAGATATTTTTATAGGAAATAAGAGCATTGAAAATATTATCATGTATTTTTTTTTGGATAAACAATTAAATATTATTAATTTTGGATAAACGATTAAAGGAGGGATCAAACATGATGTATTATCTCTAAGTGTTGGTGCAAGTTCAAGTGAAACTAGTATGAATGTTAGTTTGAGTGCTTTGAGTGATGCTTGAGATTGAAAATTTGAATTTTTTGAACTTGGGAAGGCTGTAAATGACTATATGTAGAAGTAGGGTAGAATAGGGATTGATAACATTGATTGTGCACAACTTGTTCTAAGCTTGTTTGTGTGTACTTGCATCTAATTTCCATCTAGTGGATAAAGGGCTAAACATTATATATATATATATATATATATATATATATATATATATATATATATATATGTATGTATGTATGTATGTATGTATGTATGTATGTATGTATGTTTTGTGTGTACTTGCATATAATTTCCATCTAGTGGATAAAGGGCTATATATATGTATGTATGTAAGTGGATAAAGGGCTATGTGTGTGTGTGTGTGTGTGTGTGTGTGTGTGTGTGTGTGTGTGTACATACATACACATATATGTATGTATGTACACACACACACACACACACACACACACACACACACACATGATCTAATTCTTGTGCATGGTTTGAAATAGTTCTGGACCGACCCTAAGTGCTTTAGAAATTGCAAAGATATACTTTTGGAGATCTGAAAAAGGGAAAAAGATAAAAGTGCCAAAATAAGACAATAACATTGTGGTGCTATTGTCCACTTATAGAGCTAGTGTCCAATGGAAGAACATAAGGATCTAGGGGCATGGATACCTAAGGAAGGGCCTAGGACTGATTTTAAGATGTCTAGGGATGTATGTGACCCATGCAAAAGCTGGATAAAGGTCTAAATAGGCCTTAAGATAGGTCTAGGGCTAAGCTAAGAATGGTTGGTCTCAAGTAACACTTTTATCACTCAAGTGTCATTTTTATATGATTACATTTGCCTCCAAATTTATTATAGAAATGTAGCTAAGCAAAATGAATAGGATAAGGGAAAAAAAAGTGTACTTGGACTTATATGTGAGGCCAAGTCAATGAATTTAGATATGAGTGTGTGAAGCATGATCTATTGTGTGTCCTACAAATGAAACCTGCATATATCAGTTATTAATTAAGAGATATCAAAAACATAAGAAAAACTAATTAAATAGATAAGAGAGAGGAAAGAAACACATACACCTCACTAGGTACATGAACCAATGCATAAACCTGGTGATATCTCATATGTACATGTAGATAGTGATCAATTAGTGAATAGCTTGGACTGAGTTGATGGCTTGCTGAATCCACATGTGTGGCTGGATCAAGAACTCAATATTGTTTTGACTGCATCATTATCCACCCTTGATTGGTGGATTATGACCTATGAATAGCTTAGATTAGACTAATGGCTTGTCCAACTCTCTTATGTAGGTTGCTCAGAACTCAAGTAGACTATGACTCCATAATTTCCCACCCATATATAGTAGATGCATTTATAACTACATTTAAAAATGTAACTAAAGCTGTATAATTATAACCAAAATTGTATATAATGGATCTATGGCCACTTGATAACTTTATAATGAAAATCAACCTAGGGCCTCCTTAGGCACTCGAGTATCTAGCTTAGAGACTACATGGTATTTCCAACTATAGTAGATGGAGTAAGCCATCAAATATTATATAAATTGGTGCATATGGTGTCTAAATTAAGAAAGTAGAGAATGACATTAAGTTTACCATTCCATCTAATCAACTGGTGTATAAGTGAGCATAAAAAAATAATGTGTTGTGCACATGCCCCCAAATCTAATATCTAAAAATATGGATTCTAGGCTAAGTTTTAATAATATGTATTTGAGAATTTGAAACTGAAATAAGAGTGTTTAGGTCACACATGATGCCCATAATATGAACAAATTGGTATGATTTTATGTAATATTGAGCAAACATTGGTAATCTATAACTGAATCTATGTAAACTTATATTATAACTGTTATGTCTTTCTAGTAAATCTATATTTTTATGCATATGGGTCTATTGGACAATAGTGCCATATGTTAGCCATTAGCATTATTACACTAGTGTCCACTTTTGTTGCTAGTGTCTTAATGTGTTATTTTTCTTCCAACCGAGTCTAATCTTTGTCTGACTATTTTCCACTATGTTTTTCTAAAATAAATCTCTTTATTATATAACTATGTGATGGAAACTATATTTTGAGTGCATTAAAATGACCTAATCTCTGTGACAAACCTCTATGAATGCCCCCTCTTTTGAGGGGAGTTGTTGATCATATGCAAGAATTATCCTCAAAAGAAAAAGCTTTGCATGATATGTGTTAGCCTGAGTATATATGATATCTTCATAATAAACAAATATAATGTTTATACATGACATCAAAATGTAAGATAATATGATCATAAGTTGGTAATATATGAGGTATATAAGATCTAACATTCACTAGGCTATCAAGATAGATGTAATGTTGTAAGAATGTATATGAACAACAAATCTAATTAATAAATTGAGTAACTACCTAAGGGGATGGGGCATGATGTCCATCATGAAAACCAAAAAGGAAGGGGGAGATGCAAGAGGTCCCTCATGGAATCTAAAACTAGAGTGTGTAAGAATCAAGAGATAAGTGTCATGTCCATGAGGTATACATGAAAGCATATATACAACACACATGCGACACATAAAGTAGGCCAAGGGGCCACAATACAAGGGACATAGGCACATGTCACTAAATCTAAGAAAGCAATACATATAATGACATGTTCAAATGTCTACATATGTAAAGAGAAAATAAGTTGGCTTAGAGCCACATAGAAAGACATGTTCAAATGTCTGCATACACAATCAAGAAAACACACACAAGGACATGGGCACTTATCCAAAGCATACATAAAATTAAAGGAAGTGGCGTAGAGACGTAGAATAATGGCATATTAAAATGACTTTGAATAAATTTAGAAACATAAAGACACAATCAAGTCTAAACTAGTAAAGCTAGAAATAAAAATATGCATGAACATGTGGTACAAATCTATATAAGTGTGAAGATGTACATAAAGTAAATCTAGAGTAGTAGTAGTCAAAAAAAAATATGAGTAATGTAGGATGATTAATATCAATATATAAAAATGATAGATTTATGATGTAGATTATATAAATATGTAACCTAATAATCAAAACTATGTATAATATGCCCCCAAATGGGTGAATGTATCAAATGAGGAATTTGTGTATATGCCCTTAGTGGGTAGCTAGTAGAAAATTTAGATCAGTGTGGTGGACTTGGGTCTTGTAAGTATCTACAAACACTCAAAAAGAACAAGTAAAACATGTATGTGTGATAAAATTGACTACAGTAAGATAGCTAAAATATGTAGTACCTATCAAGTATAAGATATGTAAACATGGAAATTCATACAATCTATAATTTTTATTTTTTGAGTAAATATTTTAATATTTTAAAGTTTTTAACATATTATATTATTTTTATGTTTTTTAGATATAAGCTATTTACAATCCACATGAGAATAAAACTATATACTAGGAGTAAAATGAATGAAACTATGTACGAACAAAGAGGAACATACTAATTGATGGGTCTTATGGGAGACTCACTATCAAGGTGCCATGTATCAAAAAAGGAAGAATGATTATGCATGTTGTATTAAAAGGTATGTATGGTCTAGGAACCAACTATCTTGAGTGATTTTTAGATGATAGTAATTATGGATTAGGGTTAAAAATTTGAGTAGATGACTGAACCGGCCTATGAACTATGCTATAAACCTGTGAAGCTGGATAAACTAGTCTATGAACTATGATATGAACCTGTGAATCTAGCTGAACTAGATGGTGAATTTTAGGCTTCTTAGGGACCCATCTAGTATAATATGTTGTATTTGATGTGTATGCTATGTGTTAAGAACCCTAGGAACTCAATAACACTAATATCAGAATGAAAGGTGTAGAGAGAGGCTCTCTAAAATCTATAACATGTCTTTGATGCATGGATATCTCTAATAAAGTTACCAATGGGAGAGTATGTGTACATGGTAACACTGTATAAGTATATCTCACTTGCACTAATGGTTCAATTTAAATATGTGGTATATTAATAGAAATTATACTCATAACTACAACTAGTGGTTGCTGTGTAATCACCTATTAGATAGGTAAAAGATACTCATATAGAAGGTCATAAAATGTAACCACTTGATTATCATGTATATACTTTCAACATCTATGTATGAAGGATGGAGTGAATTGAAATTGTTGTATCCATGGCCTAACTAATAACATGTCAAATGTGTTATCACTAAGTACAACTAAGAACCTAGAGGCCACATGTGCTAGCCCAACCCATAATGAAGTGTAAAATCTCTCTAACGGATCTCTAAACATGTCCATTAAAACCATGAATAACTACATCAGCCTCATAAATGTATTTATATGAATAACCCAAATGTTGTATAAGTGTAATAGTACACATGTTAACACTTGATCCATTGTCAACCATGACACTCTGAATATGATGATGATTAATGTAGTCTTGTACAGAGAGTGCATATAAATTTGAATCATCATCGACAATCACCTACTCTAAGAAAGTGATTAGAGGTATAGCCGACACTATAGTATGATATACCCCAATTATATCATGTAGGGGGTGAGTATCCTCTATAGTAGTATGATAGGATGTTGGTGGTGGATGACCTGATATATATAGTGAACACCTAAAGTACCTCCTACTTTAGTAGTTATGTGTTTTGAAAATGTATCTAAAATTATTTTCAATGCCTTAGCTTCCATTGGTTGAATTTTAGGTGCCTTTGTAGGTGTTCCCACATCAATGACATTGGCCTCTATCAATTCCTATATCTTATGTCATAAACTAATGCATCTATTTATAATATGGCATGGTGGCTTTTAATAGTCGCATAATGCATTAGAATCATAGATCTTTAAAAGAGGCCTAGTTTATCAACCTATTTGATGGAAGGGAGAGATATGACATTTCATTCCAAGATCTATTATAAAACACATGTCGATGATTCTAGAATATTTGTGAAAATTCTCTATGGAAGAGCTGATAAAACTAAGTGAGGAGGTGGTTCTAAAGCTGCATTAATTATGACCTTTTGATCATTCTTATTTTCATTTGGTTTCACCTTGTATGGAGGTTTTTAAAACCTATTATTAGTTGAATTTGGTCTCATTGTGTAGTTTATTTTTTCATAGAGAGAATCTTGACTTCCCTTTCTTTCACTGTGTGGCATAAATCTATAAATGTTGGAAACTTATTAAATAATATAGCCTCATGTAATTCTAGTAGTAGACTTTGCTTGAATATGTATTGGAGTTCTCTATTTGCCATGGGGATAGTCATCTTTGCTAATATATTTTTATATCTCATCACATATTCTTCTATAGGTTCTTTGGATTTTTGATTAAGTTGTGCCACTTGAGCATATGAAACCTTATCACTAATGTTAATTGAAAATTGTGCCAAAAAAATATCTACCTATGGATTGAATGCAATTATGGATAAATTTGGAAGATCTTAGAACCATTGTAAGGCATAGTTCTTTATACTACATGGGAACAACTTAGTAAGGAGCCAATCATTAGACACATAGTCTAAACATGATACATGTAAATATCATAGATGGTTCTCTAGATCACTCTTACCATCATAAAAATTAATCTTACGTGCACAAATCTACATGGAAAAGGACTTGACACTATGTGTATGTAAAACAACATGAGAATCTAAAGCTTGTGATGACCTAGATGTACCCTGCTGAAGATGTAACACCTTGGCTTATAGATCATAGATCTCATGCAAAAGGGATTGTACATCTAGAGAGGAGGAACTAGCCATAGGAGGTGTTGACATTGTTAAAGGTTGTTGAGTTAAAACCTATTTTTGTGCAAGATGAGTTGCCCCCAAAGTATGTGTAACAATATTGTTATCTACGGGAGTGGAAGATTGATCATTGTTTTATTTTTTTGATGAAATAGAGCTTATAATATAAATAAAACATATACAAGACTATTCACAAAAAAATGTGGCATAGGACACACCAACAATGTCACACTAGGCCAAGCCTAGGATTTAAAAATACCCAAGGCCACAAAAATAATGAACAAACTAGGCCAAGCCTAAAGAAAGATCTAATACATCAAAAAAAGGGAAACTTAAGCAAGAGTAGAAAATAAACTAGCTGAGGGTGTGGCATTGTTAAGAGGACCCCACCTAGAGTTGAAAATGTCTCTATCATCCATAGGGTCCCATCTAACATCAACATCCTTCTTTTCAACATTATCTTTTTTTCCAATAGCATGTAGGGGCGAAATGACTAAACTAAGCCATAGAAATATTTTATCAAATGGATGGAGAAAGCCATCCTAGGAGCTAATAGACTAGAAATTCCCCTGATGCTAGGCAACTAGAGCTGGTGAGAGCCTCACCCCTAACTATGCAGAGGTAGCTAAGGTAGAGAGCCCTAGCCAAAATGATGATCCATGGGGGGAGATCCCAAGCCATCTTATTGAGCTGGAGGGAAGAGTGATTCTATTACAAATAACCAAAATCTAGGGAATGGTGACGAGGCTGGATGTGATGTGAGCCACCCTTAAGAGGGTTGCCCTGACCTTGAGTAGGGGTGTCTTTGTATGGGGAAGGTGGTATGCAAGCAATAGTACAAGGTGTGTCACCCTAGTAATGGAGGATCTATCGTAGGTAGTAAAGTTCCATAACCACTTTGTTTGTATTCACTTGTATCTATAGAATCACGTTAGAAATAATGGTAGCTTTGTCATAAGTAGAAAATAAAGAGACAATAGAACTATTAGAAAATAACACTGAATTATGATCTTTCCATAACCAAAATAAATTTTCTATTTTGAAATCATGTCAAATTTTGGTGAACTAGGGAGGTAGATTAGGATTATCTACAAAAACATATGGCACCAATTGAAGGGAATTAAGTGGAGGGGCTAGAAAAAGTCTTAGATCTAAGTCCATGAATGCTAGGCCTTCAAGAAATATCAAAAAGGGTGTATTATGGTTTCAAAGTGGCCACATAAAGGACATATGGGTAGAGAAATCCCCAATTGGACAAGCCTTCTACCAATCAATAGACCTTGATAAAGTAGATAGCAAGTGAAATACGTAATTTTGGGTTCAATACAAGCTGACTAGATAGTGTGGAAGTGCTTCCCCTAGATAGAAGGGGAGGAATGGATTTTCCACCTTTGTTGAGCCAATCATAACCTTTTATAGCTATATAATTATGAAAAAGATTCTCTTTTTACCATTTATAGTCCTTCCACTACGGATGGGTAGAGTTGACAGACATATTGTGAAGAAATTCCTTAGGCACTACTACCAACATCTCATTATAAGACTCTTTGTGAGCTGGATAAAGCTTGAATTTGGCTTGGAAAACATTTCAAGGGATATAAAATTGAGACACTTTGTAGAAAATGTCTTTCATGGTGTAAATTTCTCTATGGTATAACCTAAGTGCATGAATCTAGGGTACTTATATAAGAGGCACTCTGTGTATGTTGATGACATGTGACCACTATAGAGACTATTGGTTGATGAAAAGACCATCCCTGAAGCCTGAACTATTCCATAAAATCCAAGGTTTGATTTTTTCTCAATATTTCTAGATACTCTTAATGAAAAAGGTTCCTAAAACTTTGACTGGGGTGATAAGGGTAAAGAGACTAGGAAAACCAAGACCTTTCCAAGTCGCTCAGCCATACATGACCCTTAAACGATGCAATTTCAAACAAGAATATTCCAAGATTATTTTATCTTCACCACACAAATAATCCATTTAGCACATAAGGTAGAGACTTATCAAGAGATATCAATGAGGTCCATACCTCCAGCCTCATGAGGTAGACAATAATAATCTTAGGCTACCCTATGAAAGCTCTTACCAGTAGAGGGATTGGCCTAAATGAAATCACATAACAAATTCTCAACCTTGCAGGTAACATGTTTGGTGGGAACCCAACAAGAAGACTAGTACACATGGGTGGTAAGAAGCACTTTGGAGTAGATTTAGAATTTCCTAGCTAAAGATAGTGGCTTGGTGATCCAATACAAGAGTTTTTTCTTAACATGGTCTACCATGTACTGCCATAGTTGAGAGGGAGCAAATTGGAAGGCAAAGGAAATTCCCATAAATTTAAAATTCTCATCATGTTTTAACCAATGCCAATTATATTTTTCCATTCAGGCAAGATGAGGAAGAAAGGATTGTGTATAACACTAAATTCTATGCCATTGAATGGTAGAGCCAGAGGCAAGATAAAAGACTTTCAGGTAGCGCATAACATTGGACACAAATTCCTCTTCCTCGATGATAATGAGGAAGGAGTCATCTACAAAGTTCCCATTGATAAGTTTTTAGGGTTATTCCAAAGGAAGGAATATGCCATACACAAGGCCTTGTGATTGAGCATTGGCCAAAATATAATCAAAACCTTCTGCATCAAGAACATATAGGGTCAGGGCCAAGGGGCAACCTTTTTTGATGGATCTAAAGAGGCCAAAAGGTTTTGAGTGGAATCCATTCAAAGAGAAGAAAGTGAAGGCATCAAAGAACATCATGTAGATAGATTGAATGAAAGTGGGACCAAAACCTAAAGCTTATAACATAGCTAGGATGAATGGTCACTCATTGTGATCACAGGCTTTTTAAAAATCAATTTTAATAAACAAAGCCTTTTTGTGTGACTGACGGGCCTATTTCATTACTTCCCATATGGTAATAACATTATACAAAATATATTGGCCTTGAATTCAGCCCATCTTCTTAGGCTAGATGATTGAATGCAACATGTGTCTAAGGCAAAGCGCCAAGGCATGGGTAATGAATTTGTAAGAGACATTAAACAAAGTGATAGGACACCAATTATAAATGAGCTTAGGGTCTTCAAACTTTAGGATGAATTTGATATGCCCTTTGTTGATGGTTGAGCCCAAGGTATTTGAGTGGAAGGCTTTGAAATAAATATGGTAAAGGTAATCCCCAATAGTATCCCAATTTTTTTTGTAAAACTCATAATAAAAACAATCACATCTTAGGGGTTTTTCATTAACCATTTGCATCACAACTTCAAATAAATCCTCCATAGAAATAATTTTGTCATAGGAAACCCTATGGGTGGTGGTGGCTTTATTGGGAATCACTGAAAGGCAATGGTTTAAGGCCTATTAGTTTTTTATGGATGGAGATTGAGATGAAAATACTTGTCAATAGTGTTTGGTGAAAGCTTTCACTATCTAAGGTATCTCCATGTATCTCTATCTATTATCTTAAATAGCTTGCATATTTTGGGAGTTGGACTTGGCCTTAAACATACAAAAGAATTCCTTGGATTTTCGATCATAAATTTTGAGCCAATGCGTATAAGTTTGAAGTTGAGCACTGGGCATTGTATTGATAAACAATTTGGATTTTATGACATAATATGGCACCCATAGGTATAAATTTTCACTAAATGGGTGTTACCATAGGGAGGCCATAACCTGGATTAGATTTGAAGTGGTGGAAAAGTAGGATCTTCACTGAATCTTGTCTAATTGGCATCTATAGATACACAAAAATCTAGTCATTCGATTGAGAGCATCCACCCACCACTAGGTCCACCTTGGGTGTTGAGTAGGCCTAGGAACTAGATTATAAACCCACTTGATGTGTGCCACGATGGGCCCATGATCCCTGAGATCCATATTAATAAATAATTTCATCTTATGGAGTTTAGGATTTTTGAATTTAAAATTAATACGTTATCTAATTAAAAAGTGATCGAAGAGGGAAAAATCTAGCAAGGATTTCACTGGTGGAGTAAATGTGTTATCAAAGGATAAGTATGGTTGAGTATAAATCATATCATGATCAAGCTATTTAAACACCCAACTAGACCAACCTTGAATATTGGTCCAAGTATACCAAAATTTTGGAGTGGGGGGTTACCCTAAATTAGGGTCATGAAAGACAAATTTATTTTACATATATAACCACACCTCCCTTTTACTAATAACCTAATGCATTGGTAAAATCCCAATATTTTCAGTTGATTATTATACCATATTAAAATTCCCACATATATCCTAGTGTGAATCAAGCAAATAATCAACAATCCATTACCATAAAGTCAATCACTTATGAGCGTTATTTGAGGAATAAACATTAATGATGTCAAATGAGAGATTATCAATGTTAAAAAGGGACCATATGACATGGTGGGTGGGGTCTTTTCTAGATGTCACAAAATGAGGCCACAACTTGGGTGTAATAAATGTCATAATCCGAGCACGACCTACCTCATGGTTATTGGAAAACACTAAGTCGTTAGGTTATATGACTCTAGTAACAACTAAGAGAAGAAACCCTGTCACATTCACTTCTTAAAGGTAGAGAATGTCCATGTCTATAAAGTTACTTCTTAAATATTGAACAACATTCTTATAGACTAAGTCTATCTGGCTCTAAACATTTCATGAAAAATAATTCATATATTATGGATGATGAGAGACATATCCTCCACATCGAGCCCTTCAAGGGCTTCATATCTATTCTTTAATAAATTCTTAGAGTTGGAGATAAAAAAAACTCTGGTTATTGAGCAAATTTTATCAAAAACTATAAATATTTATCCCTGATGAATGAGGTTTTGAGAGTGATTTGGAGATCTCTAGGAGGGGCTACATGAGCACTTTCTAGTGTTGATCCATGTGATATGTGATGAGAAATCCATATCATCTAGAAATATATATGTTGATACTTAAGAATTATAAAACACATTCACCACCAGGGGCATGCTTTGAAATCAAGGTTGAGATGATGCTACCTACATAGGTATGGGTACCTTGATAGGGAGTATTTTGTGAGGCATTTAATTTCTTGGAAGAGCTGAAGGCTTAGGCACCTAAGGCACTGGACTAGAAGAAGGTTTGTTGTCACTGAAGTAATTTTCACCCCCATGAATGTGTTTATACCCATATCTATGTTGTCAATGAATTTATCTCTTAGTTACACCTCAAGGGCTATCCTAGGATCAATTAATGTTTTTATGGATATACCATTCTAAAATAGTGTAAAAGATCCTCTGAAAAGCCATTGTGCATGTTTTACAAGATATATATCAAAGGAAAGATTGGATACCAGAGTATTAAACGAAGCACCATGTATGTGCAAACACTTTCTATCAAATCTTGTTTGATCAATTTTAGTGTAATTATGCTATACTTTTCAAACTTAGGGATATCATATTCCTTCAAGAAGACTAATTTTAGGAGACCATAGTCTACAATGGTCTAGTTTGGATCAATATTTCAATACTACGTATGTGCATGATCTAGTAAGGTCTTAGAAAACTAGCTTGCCTTTCCCTTTGATAATGTGATCCCTTTACATGCCAAAAAAGTTCACATTTATGAATCAACTTCATGGAAGTTTAAACTCCAAGATATTTGGTAAAAATTAAAGACATTTCATAAGATATTTGGGGATTTGGTATGGTACTGGTTGGTGCTTATGTTACTGGTGCACTACTTGATGGTGTACCTAAACCCTAAATTCCTCCAGGGTTACCTCTTTCACCCCACCACCTCCTCCTACCACAAGTATAGCTCAGTTTATACTACCATTCCTATACCTATTTGTATTGTCTGATACCTTATTACTACCCTGCCAACTCCCACCATTTCACCTTGTGATGTGATACTTGCTCAAGGGGATATAACCCCCATTGTAGGTTGTATACCATACATCTTTGGGTTCAAAAATCACGTGGGATGTGTAATTACTGATATGAATGTTTTGTAAGGAACTATATCCTATAACACACTTCCTTGTTCTTCACTTCCTATAAACTCTATTATACTAAAAAAAATGATGTCCTGGCTACCTTATTCTATTTGTGGACCAAGTGTATGATCAGACACTTCAAGTAGAATTAAAATGGGTATTTCAACAATAGTCTTCCACTATATCTCTTATATTTCCTTGGAAACTTTATTTTCACTTCTAATAATTCAACCTAACCCACTAGTGTACACTTATTCATCAACAAAGTGAATATCATTTATGTGATAATTATCCTTATATCATGTCCTTGTGTTATGGAGGTCCTCATGACATATCTTAAGTTAGAATCTCCCCTCTAACTAGGGTATTTTTTTGGTCCTATATTTCATTAAATATTGTCATATTTCCACCTTTTTATCTCACACTCATCTTGTCTTTCCTTGATGAAGACTTTATTCTTTGTTATCTCATGAAAACCATACCCCCTTCACCTTCTAAGTCTCTCATACATGTATGAACTTATCCAACCATTGGTAAGTTATTTATACCACTATATAACATATATTTATTGATATACAATAATAACTAATTTATATGTGAACCCTTGGGATCATGCAATAATTATTATTCAAATTATTTTTTACAATAATATGTGGATACAATAAATTATAGCATGTAGTTGTTTAATGCCCCATGACACTATACATCACATCCAAGTCCTTCAATTGATTCATGCACTATTCCATCTAAAGGTATTTTTTTCCCAAAATTTATCTTCTTATTCATCACATATGTTTCAATCCATACGTGCAAAAGTGTTGGTAGTTCATAGAGAAACACTAAATAGAGTGCGTTATGTAGGTTTTTTGTCCAACCATTCACATAGATATTAATTACCTTAATTGGGATAGTTCATCACAAATATTTCCTACACCTAATCCAACTAATGCTCAATATTATCTAGTGAGACATTGTACATCATACCTACTCACCATTGCATAAATAAAATTTGAGTCAGTATTGGTGACAAAACCAAAATGTTTGGTAGATTTTAGTTATGCACACACCAGTTCTATGCCACACGTACATCTCCTAATATAATCTATACATAATGAGATATCATGCAATTTATCCTTTCTTGCTCACCTGAGGCATAAATAGACTTATGGGGGTGGTTTAGGGTTAGCTTATAATGGAAACACAATACATTAACTTACATGTGTTAGGATACTTAGAAATACTATATTCTACTTTATCAATACATCACAATAACTAAACATACCATGAATGATAACATAGGGATTCTTATTCTACATTATTAATTATCCCCTCAAAGAAAAGACTAAAACACATATGATAACAAAATCTGTTTACAACAACATTAGTCTGAAACATTATAAAAATATTTGATGGTTATAAGCAAGAATGACAATAATAACACTGATGATATCACCATTAATTCTACATTTTTTCTCTATTTTGATAGATTATCCATTTTGAATAAGAGATATATTTCAACAAATTGCTAATGTTTTCCCTAAGGCCAATCCAACCTTTATAACCAACCATGTTTATGACTTTTATATCCCTTCAAGGGCTTTACGTGTCATGAGGTAGCTCAACTACCATCCCCTAGTAGTTAATGTAATGTTCTGTTCAACACTAGCTCCTCTCACCATTTTACTATCATATCTCATTTTCTTGTCAGAGAATAGTTGAAAGGAATAAATTCCATCATTTACCTCTCTCTAATCATGTTGACTTGTGTAGATCTAACACTAACACAAAATTACTTCCATCAATTGCCTATGTTTTGTCGTATGAATGTTTGTAGACTCAGCTTGTCAGTGTGCACCATGTTCTAAGACATTGAGATGATGGTGTTAGGGTAGACATCAAAAAAATTGGAAAAAATTATCAAAATCACAAGTCAACACCTCTTGTGCATTTTTTCTTGATTGCAAACTAAACATAAAGCCCTACTTGTCTGCATTCACAGGGTTTTTCTCTTTGGTGGTCAATTTTTTGTTTTCCAAAGTCAATTTCATTCCACTTTCATCTTATGTTGGAGTTAAACAACCATAATTTAATTTTATCTCTATACTTTTTAATTAATAGATGAGACGGTGCATTTCCAATAAAATTTCAATAAAAAATAGCCATAAGAATCAAAACTTAGAATTATTTAATCAATAAATTTTGTTTTAATAAACTATTAAAAAAATCAATAATAAAATATTTAAAAATTATTTATATATACATATTAAACCTACCATTAGTTACACTAAAAATAATAAAAAAACAATATCTAGAAGTTAACAAAAGCAAAATTCAATTTTCTCAACAAAATCCAAAAAAAGAGAGATGACATCTATAAATAATTTGATTAATATTTCAATATTAGGTATGTGCATGATCTAGTAAGGTCACGAAAATCTAGCTTACATTACCCTTCAATAATGTGATTCCATTCGCACGCCAAATGAGTTCACATTTGTGAATCAACTTCATGGAATTTTACACTCTAAGATATTTGGTAAAACTCAAAGACATTTCATAAGAGATTTTGGTATCCAATATGGAAGCGGTTGGTGCCTGTGTCAATGTTGTATCACCTAAAGGGGCACCCAGACCTTGAATTCCTCCAAGGTTGCCTCTTACATCCCCACCAACTCCTCCTACTAGGGGCATAGCTCCATCAATTCTCTCAATACATCACACTACCATTCCTCTGCCTATTTATTTTGTCTTCTTACATGTTACTACTCTTTCAAATCCTACGGATTCACCTTATGTCATGTTACTTTACTAAGGGGAAAGAACCCTTTTGTAGGTCGTATACCATACATCATTGGGTTTAAAAACCTTGTGGGCTATGTGATTACTAATTTGAATGGTTTGTAAGGAATTATCTCCTAGAACACACTTATTTCTTCTTCTCTTCATATAAAATTTATTATACTAAAAAAATTCACAATGACTTGGTTGCCTTCTTTTATTTTTGGACAAAGTTTATGAGTGATCACTTCAAGTAAAAGTTATATTATAATTTCAACAATAGTCTTCCCCTATATCTCATATGCTTCCTTGATCACTTCAGCTTCACTTCTCATAATTCATCTTAACCTACTAGTGCACACTTCATCAAGGAAGTTCATATCATTTGTGTGATAGTCATCCTTATATTATCCTTGTGTTATAGAGTCCTCATCTCTTGAGTTAGACTCTCCCCTCTACGTAAGGTATTTTAGGTCACTAATTTTCATTTAATCTTGTCATATTTATTCCTTTTGAGCTCACGCTCATCTTGTACTTCCATGCTAAAGATTTTCTTCTTTATTATCTCATTGAAACCATGCCCCCTTCACCTTCTATGTTATATGCCACTCATACATGCATGAACTTAGTCGACCATTGTTAAGTTTTCTATGCCACTATCTACCATCTATTTCTTGGTCTCCAATAATAACTAATTTATATATACACCCTTGGGTTCATGGAATAATTATTATTTAGCTTCTTTTGGATAAGAATATGTAGATACAATAAGTTCTAATATGTAGTTATTCAACACCCCTGCCTCTAAACATCAATAAATTTGATCCAAACTACATCAAGTTCCCTCAACTGCTTCATGCATTATTCCATCTAACTGTATTTTTATCCAAATTTTATCTTCTTATTAATCACATATGGTGTTACAAATGTGTTGGTAGTTCATAGATAAACATGACATAGAGTGCATTATGTAGGTTGTTATCCACCTATTCCCTTAAATCTTAATTATTGTAGTTGGGATGATTCATCATCAATATTTCCTCTAGATAATCCAATCAATGCTCAATATTATCCAAAGAGATCTTGTACATCATCCCTACTCACCATTGCATTAACAATTTTGAATCAGTCTCAGTAATAAAACCAAAATGTTGGGTAGATTTTAGCTATGCATGCATCAGTCCTGTGCCACACGAACATCTCCCAACATAATCTAACATAATGGTATATCATGTAATTTATCCTTACATGCTCACCTGAGGCATAGATAGACTTATGGGAGTGGGTGAGGGTTAGTTTATAATGGAACATAGTACATTGTCTCATTTTTTTGAGGATATTTAGAAATACACTATTATACTTTATCAACGCATGACAATAATTGAACATACAATGAATGATAACATAGGGACACTTATTATACATTATTAATTATCCCCTCAAAGGAAAGACAATAAAAATGTGATAATAACATCCATTTATAACAACATTAGCTTGAAACATTGTATTAATATCTCATGGCTATAAGCAAGAATGACAACTATAACAATAATGATATAATCATTAATTCCATAGTTTTTCTCTATTTTGGTAGCATCTCATTTTTGACTAAGAGATTTTTGTCAAAAATATGGTAGTGTTTTCTTGAAGTCCAATCCAATCTCTATAACGAACCATGTATATGCCTTTATATCCCTTTAAGGGATATACATGTCATGAGGTAGCTCAACTACCATCACATGATAGTTAATGTGACATTCTATTTGGCACTAGTTAATCTCACCATTTTACCATCATATCTCATCCTCCCATTAAATAATAGTCACACATAATTAATTCCATTATTTACCTCTCGCTAATCACATTAATTTGTGCAGATCTGACATTGACATAAAATTACATCCATCAATTACCTATGTTTTATTGTATTCATGTTCGTGGACTTGAATTTTTAGTGTGCACCATGCTCTAAGACATTGAGGTGTTGGTGTAATGGTGGAATTTATCAAAATTGGGAAAACCCATCAAAATTATAGGTCAACACCTCTTGTGTATTTTTGCCCAATTGCAAACCAAACATAAAGCCCTACTTATCTACGTTCATAGGATTATGATCTTTGGTGGTCATTTTTTTGATTTCCAAAGTTAATTTCATTCTACTTTTGTCTTGCATTAGAATTAAACCACCATATTTTAGTTTTATCTCTATAATTTTTAATTAATAAATGTGGTGGTGCATTTCCAATAAAATTTTAATAAAAAATAGCCATAAGAATTAAAACTTAAAATTGTATAATCAATAAATTTTATTTAATAAAATATTAAAAAATAAATAATAAAATGTTTATAAATTCTTTATATATACATACTAAACCTATCATTAGTTACACTAAATTTATAAATAAAAATAAAAATTAACTTTGCTCAACAAGATCCAAAAAAAGACTATAAATATAGCCTATCAATCATAATAAACAAAAAATATGATATCTATAAATAAAAAATAAAATGTGATCACCCTATAATTACCTCATGTAGTGCTTATAAAATATTCCCTTCATATTTTAAAACAATTGTGTAGTGCTTCTTGAAGCACATATCTACATTCCTAGCCTTACACCAAGGTCAAAAAAGTCGACTAAGTAAAGCTAGGTAGTTTTATACATCAATGAGCTCAATTACCTCAAATTTAGCTAAAATGTGCCCATTATCTCAACTCCAACATTCTTCAAAATTCCCATGGGTTGAGAAAAAGTTTTGTTTACCATGAACAAAATTTGTGGTGAGGGTCCTAAAGTGGGACTGCCCATCATGCGGTAAATAACTCCTATAAGGATATTAAATTTAACATATGTGTCTACCAATATATCACATACTAACCATCCATTAATATTTGCATCTATGAGTAGCTCTTGGTCATATTCTATGTTTTGAACTACTCTTACCTCATGCCCTCACACTAGGTGTGTCTCAAATACTTTGATGGGTTGTTTTATTGTATATTGGGATAGAAGATTCTTTAACATAGTTATCATCACTCAGTTAGATCATTCCCCTAATCATCAACCTGTACTTGAGGTTGAAAATCCTTCCTTATCTTTTCCTCCAAATCTAGAGCAAATTAAAGTTCACCTTAAAAAATCAATATGAAATCCATGACTTCATGTAGTACCTCCTTTTATAATGATCCATCTAGATAGTGTGCTATAGAATTTTCAAAGCACATCACTTTGTCATAGGATATTCTTAGCTCATACCTTACTCAAATCTTCTACTTGGGGGATACTACTAGTTGCATAGTTATGCCACTATGGGTTATTACATGCACTTTGGGCCTAACATGCCTTTATATTTATGCCTTTGGAGCACCAATCCATTTTATGTGAAAGTATTATCATGTTGGCACCCTTTTTGGGCCTATAATTGTGTGTTAGTTTGGCATACAATCCTGACACTCCTCAACTATGTGTTCAACACAAAAATATCCACAAATGGGATACTTTGGGTAGTCTCAATGGAAATGATCTAGTGCTCTAAACTTACAACAAGTGCACATGGGATTACTTCCACCTCTGTATCCCCCATTATGGTCTTTATACTCATATTTTTGTCTATAATCATAATAATCTTGGTTAGTTATCCATGTTATAGCCTACCACATGCCTTATCTACTCACCTCATGAATCTCTTTTGATTACTAGGTAGTATTCATTGTTATTTATGGAGGCATCAAACACATTATAGTATAGAAATAACTTAGCCTATATTTCACACTAAATTAGATATAGTTTCACACATTATGGCCTTCATGATAAATATCACATGATGTTGTGAGGGCCCTCACATTCCATCTTATAATATTATTTCCTTTATGTCCCTCCACCTTACAATTGGTACACCACAACCCAATTCGATAATCTTATATGTTATTGGCCACAAGATTTTACAACTATGATACCACTGAAGTAATTTATGCCACCATGAATTTGTTGATCCCCATACCTATGATGTTAATGAATTTAGTTATTAGTTCCACCTCAAGGTATTCCATAGGATCAATGAACACCTTCATGGATATGGCATGCAAAAAAGGTGAAAAATATTGTCTAAAAAACCATTTGCATGTTGTACTAGATGTATATCAAAGGAAATATTGGATACTAGAGTCTTAAACCTATCACCATGTATACAAAAACACTTTCTATCAATTTTTTTTTGATCAATTTCAGTTCAATGATGCTCTAATGTTCAAACTCAAGCCTATCAAACTCCTTCAAGAAGGCTAATTTTAAGAGATCGTAGTCCACAATGGTCTAGTTTGGATCAAGCTTTCAATACTAGGGATGTTCGTGGTCTAGTAAGGTCATTAAAAAATGGCTTGCCATTCCCTTTGATAATGTGTTTCCATTCACATGCCAAATGAGTTCACATTTGTGAATCAACTTCATGGAATTTTCCACTCTAAGATATTTGGGAAAACTCAAATACATTTCATAAGAGATTTGGGGATTTAGTATGGAAGTGGTTGGTACTTGTGTTAATGGTGTGACTCTTGAAGGTGCACCTAAACCCTGAATTCCTCCAAGATTGCCTCTTGCACCCCTTCCACCTCCACCTACAAAGGTGTAGCTCCATCGATTCTTGACATATATTGCATTACCATTCCTCTACCTATTTATATTGTATTTTATGTTGTTACTACTTTACCAACTCCTACCACTTCACTTTGTATTGTGATTATTTCTTGAGGGGCTAAACCCCCCATTGTAGGTTGTATACCATGCATAATTGGGTTCAAAAACCTTTTTGGCTCTATGATTATTGATATGAATGGTTGGTAAAGAACTATCTCCCAAAACACACTTCCTTATTCTTCCCTTCCTATAAACTCTATTATACTTAAAAAATTCACAATGTCTTGGCTGACTTATTCTATTTATGGATAAAGTGTATGAGCAAGTGCTTTAGGGAAAAGTGAAATTAACATTTCAACAATAGTCTTCCCTTGAATCTCTTATGCTTCCTTGGGCACTTTAGCTTCACTTCCTAGAATTCATCCTAACCCACTAGTGCATACTTCTTCATCAATGAGGTACATATCATTTGTGTGATATTCATCTTTGTGTTATGTGGGTCCTTATGGCATCTCTTGAGTTGGAATCTCCCCTATGCTTAGGGTATTTTAGGTTACCAAATTTTGTTAAATATTGTCATATTTTCACCTTTGAGTTCATGCTCATCTAGTACTTCCATGGTAAAGACACTCTTCTTTGTTATCTCATAGAAACCATGCCCCCTTTACCTTTTACATTCTACGTTGCTTATACATGTAGGAACTTAGCCAACCATTGGTAAGTTTTCTATGCCACTATCTACCATCTATTTCTTGATCTCCAATAATAACTAATTTATATATTCACCCTTAGGTTCATAAAAGAATTATTATTAAGCTTTTTTTGGACAAGAATATGTGGATACAATACATTATAACACATAGTTGTTTAATGCCCCATGCCACTAGACATAAATGAATTTGATCTAGACTACATCCAATTCCTTTAACTAATTCATGCATTATTCCATATAAGGGTATTTTTTTCCTAAAGTTTATCATATTATTCATCACATATGTTTCAATCCACATGTGCAAATTTGTTGGTAATTCATAGAGAAACACAACATAGTGTGCATTATGTATATTGTTATCCACCTACTCCCTTAGATATTAATTACTATAGTTGGGATGGTTCATCATAATATTTCCTCTACCTACTCCAATCAATGCCTAATATCATCCAAAAAGATCTTGTACATCATCCTTACTCACCATTGGGTAAGTGCATGGAGTTGGGGGATAATTTCATGCACATTTTACATAATATAACCACGTTATTAAATAATGTGATCACGTTATTGACATAACATGATCGCGTTATTTAAATTATGGCTTGAAAATTACTGATTCATAATGTGATTGTGTTAATGTATAACATAATCATGTTAATAGAGAATGTGATCACATTATTGTAAAAATAATAATGTGATCATGTTATTATTATTTTGCATATTAAAGTAGTGAACATGTAGATGAAACGAACCTTGGTTAATAGGTAACACAATCATGTTATCAATAACATGATTGCATTATTAATAACATGGCCACATTCCTAATTTTTACACATAAAAGCTTGTGGAGTTGCACATGAAGGAAACTTTGGTCAGAAGCTTATATTCACTACTCTAAATTTTATACTTTAAATTTATTTTAGTAAATATAAAAAATTAGGGTCACTCTGCATTTGATAGAGTTGGTCTCACAGTTTCACACCTTATGATGTGGAAAATTATTTTTCAAAATTCAATCTGGTTAGTACTTAGGTATTTTCAAAGTCTAAGTATTAAACCTAGGGATTTCAAGACATAATTTTTGTAATTTATGTCCATTTTTAGTAATCATATAGTCATTTTTTAGGTTTTTTTGCCTTCTATATTGATTTATGGCATTTATAGGAGTCCTCTAAGTTTGTTAAAATTGAATTTTGAAAACCACTCACTTTAAAATTGATGCAAAGTGGTGTGATTAGGGTAGCATAGGTCACATTAATGACTTGCACACATCAAATGACCACTTTGTGTTAATTTCACTTATTCATCATCCCTCCCTCATCCTTGATCACCTCATCACCTCTAATCACTCTCATCATTGCTCATTATCCCTAATCACTCCCTTATTTACCCTCACTATCCCTAGTCATCTTTAATCACTCCCTCATCATCCCTAATTACTCCCTCATTGACCCTCACTATCCATCATCATCCCTAATCACTCATTCCTTGTCTTTCATCATCCCTCATAACTCCCTCATTGACCCTCACCATCCCTCATAATCTTTAATCACTACCTCATCATCCCTAATCACTCCCTAATTATATTTCACTATCCATCACCATCTCTAATCACTCTCTCATCATCCTTAATCACCACTTCATCATCCCTAATCACTCCCTCCTTATCCCTCCTCATCCTTAATTAGTCCCTTATTGACCCTCACCATTATTTATAATTTATAATTGCTCCCTCATCATTCTTAATCACTCCATCATTGATCCTCACCATTCTTCATCATCCCTAATCACTGCTTCATCACACCTCATCATCTCTAATCACTCATTTCTCATCTCTCATTACCCCTAATCACTCCCTCATTAAACATCACCATCCCTAATCACTCCCTCATCCTCCATAATCACTCCATCAACCCTCACCATCCCTCATCATCCCTATTGACTACCTCATCATCTCTACACAATTCCTCGTCATCCCTCTTCATCCTTAATCACTCCATCCAATACCTTAATGGTGGTATTTTATTGGGGTTAACAATGATAGGAGCTACAAGTAGAGAGTTGAGTGCTAGCATAAAATATAAGACATAGTGATCAAAATGATGTGGAGGTAAATTTGAAACATAAATATTTAACACCTATGAAAAAATATGGGTCTATTAGAAATGATGTAATTCACAATTGAAAATCATCCAAAAAAAAAAAAAAAGTAAAACCACCATAACACAAAAAATGGGTAGTAAATACATGAGGATCACCAAGATATGTGATTTACTAAAACCAATCAATTACTTTCCATATGATGACATTTTATGATTAGAATAATTACATGAAAGGCCTTTTATTTGTATGTCTATTGATTGAATCATCATACTAGAGAGTGGAAAATAATTTTTAAATGATTAGAATAAATAATACAAAATTAGAAAGTGGCACTTAATTCATAGCTTCAATATTCAATCCAATGAAGAGTGTCACACAGTGAGCTCTCTAATTACACATCTTAAGAAGTGGGTATAAGTTATCTAGCAGTATAAAAAAGTAAGTAGATAATAAATTATGAACCCAATGATATGGTTAGTACTAAAAATATCTTTATAACACCCAACAAGAAATTATATGAATTAAAACTATTGAGATCAATGGTCAGCCAATACACTTTATCATTTCCAATGTAAGTACAAAGAATTTAATTTCTCCTAAAGCATATTTTTAAAAAAAGAAATTGAAATTTATACATGATACATAACCATATGCTAGTGTGTGGTCTAGTGTAGGCCTTGAGAAATGGATCACCTAATAGTATCACTTAGTATACAAAATCAAAATTTTTAAAGATGCAATCCTTTGTGACATCTCAACATTAGAGGTGTGTGATGTTTTACATGTGGTCAACCATATATTTACCATTGACATGTAGTCTATGAAGTAAATACTTGAAATGTTGTGATATATTGTCATGATCTAAAATACCATATATCGTAGTTAGTTCATAAGCTTTTAGTCATTAGTGCTAGGAAGTACAAGAATCTGTTTAGTTCTAGTAAGAAGTATAATCTTGATGGTAAGAAGTAAATGCAATAACATACTTATGTCACCATATAATAGTGTGGTTTATCCAAAAATAACAAAGACAAAATAATTGAACCATAAACTACATGAATACAAAGATATTTTTTAGTCACCTAAATAAGTTCCTACATACTATACACTAAACAATACTATTGATTTGATCCCTTAACTACCTCTACCTAGAATATCTTTATATAACATATCATTTCTAGATAATGAATAGATCAAGTGGTAGATCTATGAAATCATGGATAATGGACACATCATGCCCAAATCATTGCCTTGCAGAAGCCCAGTTGTGCTTGTGTAAAAATTGTGAATCAATTAAAAAAATCTTAACAAGATTAAAGTGAAGAAATATTATCCTCATCTAAATATTAAGGAATTTTTATTCCATATCCATGGTGTAGAAGTCTTTCCAAAATTGATTTTAAGTTTGGGTATCATCATATTCATGTTGAACCTTTAGACATTTAGAATATAGTCTTAAAAATAAAGGAAGGATTGATTGACTAGTTGGTTATGTCTTTTAGGTTAACTCATATATAAAATTCATTCATTGAGATGTTGAATGACATCCTCAAGCCTTTTACCTATGTAATTTTTAAAATCTACCTTGATGACATCTTAATCTTTAGAAAACAAAGGGATGAATATCTACACCATGTTGAACTAGTGTTTCATATTTTAGAAAAACATATTTTTATGATAACATGAATAAATGTTCATTTTTCATGCAAGAAATAAAATATTTAGGATACATTACACACACAAGGAGTGCATGTGTGAACATGACCAAGATTCAAGTCATACAAGAATAGGAAACACTAAATAACTTTGCATCTGATTTAATTCTTCTCAAAATTATAAAATTATACAAGAGATTTGTGTTTAATTTTTATCTTTTGAATAAAGATATCAAAGGTATAATCAAATAAAGTTTCATCTATTCAAATACACAACAAAGATAACTCAATGAACTAGAATTTATACTCTATTTTGTGTCAATACTTATGTTACTTGACTATAAATTTGGAAGATCATTCAATTCATTCAATAATAAAATTAACTATCACAAATGGGTATTGACACCATAACAAGTCCTAAAAAAGAGTTAATTTCTATTATAATGGATTAAATAATATATGATTGAAATGAAATATTTTTTTAGAGTATATACTTGTGTCAGATGATGAGAGAGTGATTAGGGATGGTGAGGGTCAATGATGGAGTGATGAGGGATGGTGAGGGTCAATGAGGGAGTGATTAACGATGATGAGGGATAAGAAAATATTGCTTATAGATTTTGAGGGATGAGGAGGGAGTGATTAGGGATGATGAGGGATGGTGATAGTCAATAGAGTGATTAGGGATGATAAACCCAAGTGATTAGAGATGATGAGAGACAATGAAGGTCAATGAGGGATTAATTAGGGAGGAAGAGGGATGAGGAGGGAGTGAATAGGGATGAGGAAGAAATTAGGGATGATGAGGGATGAGGAAAAAGAGATTAGGGATGATGAAGGATAAGGAGGGAGTGATTAGGGATAATGAGGGATAGTAAGGGTCAATGGAGGAATGATTATGGATGATAAGGGAGTGATTAGAGATGTCTAGGGATAGTGAGGGTCAATGAGGGAATGATTAGGGATAATAGGGAATGATGAGAGAGTGATTAGGGGTAATGAGGGATGAGTAGGAAGTGATCAAGGATGAGGGATGGATGATGAATAAGTGAAATTAACACAAAGTGATTGTTTGATGTGTACAAGTCATCAATATGACCTACACTACCCCAATCACACCACTTTGGATCAAGTTAAAAGTGAGTAGTTTTCAAACTTCAATTTTGACAAACCTAGGACTCCTATAAATGCCAAGAATTAATTTGAAAGGCACAAAAACCTAAAAAATGACTATATGTTTACCAAAAATAGATATCAATTGTAAAAGTTATGTAATGAAATCCTTAGACCCTGAAAATGCTTAAGTATTGACTAGATTAGATTTAAAAAAACTATTTTCCACATCATAAGGTGTGTAACTATGAGACCAACTCTATCAGTTGTAGAGTGATCCTAATTTATTATATTTACTAAAATAAATTTAAATTATAAGTTTATATTTATAGTAGTAAATATAAGCTTATGGCCAAAGTTGCCTTCATGTGCAATTCTATAAGCTTTTATATGCAAAATAATAAGAACACAATCAAATTATTGATAACATGACCATCTTTCCTGTTAACCAAGGTTTGCTCTTTCTACATGTTCACTACTTTAATGTGCAAAATAACAATAACATGATCTCATTTTTTGTTTTTATAATAATGCAATTATGTTATCTATTACATGATCACATTATACATTAATGTGATTGTGTTATTTGAATTTAAATTAAAATCTTGTGCCTTTTAGCTCGAGAATGGCTTGGATTCCCAAACCAAAGACTTGGACCTATCAATCTACAACCGAGTCTGAGAGTAATGATAAAAAATAATAAAATTCTATTCTGATCACCAAATACACTACAAATTTCAATGTGAAAATTCAAAAACTTAATACCATTGCAATGAGCATGCTATCCTCTTTCCAAAAATATGTTTTTTATAATTTTTGGACTAATTTAAGGTTTCAAACTATGTTGATTTCTAACTATACATTTTTAAGCCACTACATGCCGCAAAAATACATGCATATACATGTTCATGTAATTTGTCTTTTTTTGATCTAAGTGAAAAAAAAATATATGGTCAAAAACTAGGCCTAATTTTACACACATTAAAAAAAATAGTTTTTCATTTCTTTTGAGGTAGTTAGGCATGTCACACAGATGACTATCCATTGTTTTGTCAGTTTTCAAGATCTATTTACTTACAAAATCCATAAAAATAAGTATTCATTGAAAAAATATAAAAAATATAGGTCACAAACCAGAAGATATTATCTAAATTTTACCAAAGGGTTTCAAAGAATATTAAACACTACTAAAGAAAAGGTGTGCCATATGGTCGTCTATCTACTCTATTTTCTTAGAAAAAATTGGAGTTCCTCTATAATTTTAGATGTTTTACCTAGTTATACTTAACCATTTTTAAAACAAATTAATGTTTTATAAACTATACTTGAAATGCTACATTTCATGTTCTTACACCATCTTTAAATTTGGAGTGTAGATATCTCAAATTATCTACAAAAGTTTAGATTTCTGAAATTTCAGGGAAATCATGTCCATAGATAGGCCACTTTTTGTCCCCAAACTTTTTGCACTTACCCCATTGCATTAACAAAATTTGATTAGTCTCAACAACAAAACTAAAATGTTGGGCATATTTTAGTTATGCACACACCAATCCTGTGCCACACATACATCTCCCAACACAATCTAACCACAACATCATATCATGTAATTTATCCTTACATGCTCACTCGAGGCATAGATAGACTTATGGGAGTGGGCTAAGGTTAGTTTATAATGGAAGTATGGTAGATTATCTCGCATGTCTGAGGATATTTAGAAATAATCTATTCTACTTTATCAATGCATGACACCAACTAAACATACCATGAATGATAACATAGGGACAGTTTTCTACATTATTAATTATCCCCTCAAAGGAAAGACACCAAAAAATGTAACAACATTAATTTATAACAACATTAGTCTGAAACATTGTAACAATATCTCATGGCTATAAGCAAGAATGTCAATAATATCACTAATGATATCACCATTAATTCTACAAGTTTTGTTTATTTTGGTAACATCTCCCTTTTGACTAAGATCTTTCTGTCAACAAATTGTTAGTGTTTTCCTAAGGCTAATCCAATCTCTGCAACCAACCATGTGCATGTTTTTTATAGTCCTTCAAGGGCTCTATGTGTCATGAGGTATCTCAACTACCATCACTTGATAGTTAACATGATTCTATTTGACACTAGCTACTCTCACCATTTACACATCTTATCTTATCTGCTTGTTAAAGAATAGTTGCAGGTAATTACTTCCATTATTTACCTCCCTCCAATCAAGTTGATTTATGCAGATTTGACATTGACACAAAATTACTAGACTCAGCTTGTTCGTGTGCACCATGCTTTGAGACATTGAGGTGTTGGTGTTAAGGTGGACTTTGCCAAAATTGGAAAAACCTATTAAAATCATAGGTCAACAACTTTTGTGTATTTTTAACTGATTGTGAACCAAATATAAAGTCCTACGTATCCATATTGGTCATTTAAGCAGTAAGCAGTGACACCACCATACCCTTGAGCAATGTCGAAGGTGAAATTTTGGCAAAGGTAATTGAGTACTGCAAATACCATTTGGTTTCTAAGAAAGATGATCCTACGTCAGAGGAGGATGTGAAAAGTTGGGATAGGGACTTCGTTAATGTTGATCAAAAAACCCTCTTTCATATTATCCTGATATGTATACAAAACAAATAATATTCTAATTTTTATTTATTTATAATCATTTGTGTTTCAAAATTATTCAATTTATCATTTTTTAAAACCACTTCTAGTTCAGTGTTCAACACTATTCAATTTATCATTTTTAATCAATTTTTCTTTTGGGCTTTGGAATTTTTTTGGAAGGGTGTTTTATAATAATTTCAGTATTATGATTGTAGTGTTTTTTTTGAAACAATATGTTTTAACATTTTTATTAAATTTGTGTAGGCAGCCAATTATTTGAACATCAAGAATCTTTTGGACTTAACATGCCAAACTGTAGCTGACATGATTAAAGGCATGAGCCCTGAAGAGATCTGCAAGATATTCAACATCAAAAATGACTTTACCCCTGAGGAGGAAGCATAATCGAGGAAAGAGAGTGCTTGGGAATTTGAATGAATTGGGAATTTACAATGATTCACTCCATGTATATTTCTGTCACAACACATTTAGGTTTTGTTGTCTAGAAATCCTTGATAGATTCTTAGGCCTTGTGACCTTGGAAATTTGATTCATGATTTATGATACAATATCAAGACTCCTAAATCGGTTTTTGAATATAGAATACTGAATTGAAGGTTTATTAAACATGGAATTTTAAAGTAATAAAATGACAATGTTTTTGTTGGTTCATTTTGTAAAGATTAAAAACAACTAAAATATTCACTCTTCTAAAAATCTGATTTAGTTTGAATTTTACATTTTAAAGTGTGCTCATGGTTTTTACATGCTTTAAAGTAATGACATTGATTGACATCTTAGTTTTAGTTGTGGTAAGAGGTCAGGGGATGTTATCTAAGCCAAATCAATTTTGTTTATTTTAATCCCTTCATTAGGGACCATGACAAGAATGTTATTTTACTATAATTATTTCTTTTAACACTTATGGTATTGGCAACATCATAAACCAAAAACTGTTTCCCTAAGGTGAGGAATTGGATTGACCATTATTCAAAGACATTAAAGCATCATAACTTATGAATTTCGCTGGTTGTCAATGGAGTGCACTGTTTTTATTGAGTATATACGAGTTGAGATATGGATCCACATAGGTTGTTTGCCTATGTATGAATACCATTGCTTCCACATTTTATTGTATTGAAATATAGGTTCAGAAGGAAGTATCCTACCATGTGAGGTGAAATAGACATGAGATTTGAACACAAACCCTTGTATTGATGGAACGCTAGTCAGAAGTTGAGACAAACCTAGGTGTGTCCTAGATCAATAGTTAACCTTGCATGTCTAAAATATCAAGGAAACTATTTATGTGGTAATACATTGATGAACTAAACTTCCTTTGATCAATACCCAATCACTGCATGCAATATCTTGATTAGTGGCCTTGGCATGGTGGGCAGAGTGGAGTTGGCACTTTCATTTTTGGAATAATTGATGCCTAAGATTGATTGTGAGTTTCTTGTTTACATTTTATGCACGGTAGTCATTCTTAATGAAACACCACAGTTTCTGATGGGAATTAATTGTTAAATAGATATGATAGTTTCTATTTCATACATTCCCTAATATCAGATCTATATAAAATTTCAATTTTTAGTTTTACTCAATCTTATGCCCAACACCTTACTAGTGTTGGTCATGAGACAGAGGTAAAGAAAATAGAAACATAGAGATACTGCTCTATTAAAATTTTATATTGAATAGACAAAAACAGAGCATTTCATATGCTATGTTCAGCACACTAAAAAATAAAACATGTATATTTATGTTTAAGCAGAGCTTCAGCTCTTCCATCCACAAAATTTAAGAAAAAAAAAGGGCAGCTTTTTTTCATATACAAAAATAGAGCAAAATTTTCTTTTTTACTCTCTGCACACACACTAATTCAAATGACACACAATCTTCCTTATTTTCTATGGTGAAAGGAAGACCATATTCCTAATAACTTCTCTGCAAAAGAAATTAATTAGATAGAAAGGTGAAGGGACTAAAAAAGTATGGGCAGAAATACATAATAATGAAGATAGGATAGCAACGTATGGGAGAGTTGAATAGAGGCATGGAGATAGACAGATTAGTCCTTTAGAAGGACTTCAACATTTATGAGAAAATAGTGTTTTTTTTGATGCATTCATTGAGGGTAGTTGGGATTACATTCCAACACTCCCCCTTAATCATAACTACTGCCATCTAGAACTCCCAAACGATCTCTCAAATATTCAAAGCTTTCTTTTCCAAGTGGCTTGGTGAAGATATTTGCATACTAATCTTGAGACCTACAAAAAACCAAAAATATCTCTCTCCATTGTTAATCAACTCTCTAATGAAATGATACCTTGTGTCTATATGTTTGCTTTTCTTGTGAAAAACTAGATTCTTTGACAATGCTATAGCTCAGTCGTTGTCACAATAGATCTTTGTTGCTTCTTGTTGTTCTTGCTTGAGATCTTTCAACATTCTTCTCATCCAAACTGCTTGACATGATGCACCTATGGCTGCTACATACTTTGCTTCAGATGATGAAAGCTTAACTATTGGTTTTTTTTTGAAGCCCATGAAACTACACCTATTCCAAAATGAAAAACATAACCAGAAGTGCTCTTCATATCATCAATGCTTCTTGCACAATCACTATCTGCATAGCCAATTAGCTTGAACTCATTTGACTTTGCGTACTGAATGCCATAGTTCCTTGTTTCACTCACATATCTGAGAATTCTCTTTTCTGCTTGCCAATGAGAGTCCTTTGGAGACTCCATGAACCTTGAAATGAGACTAACTGCATACATTATGTTAGGCCTTGTGGCTATTAAATACATGAGGCTACCAATAAGCCTTTTATACAAAGTTGGATTAATGTTGCCTCCTTTATCATGCTTGGTTAATTTCAGTCCTGTGACAATTGGTGTTGGAGCTGATTTGCAATTTGTCATGTTAAACCTTTTCCAAATGTCATTTGCATACTTAGATTGGGAGATGAATATGCCATTACCATTTTGATTTACCTCAATTCTAATAAATACTTCATGAGGCCTAAATCAGTCATTTCAAACTCCTTTTTCATAGCTCCTTTGAACAAATCAATTGCCAAATCACCCGTGAATATCAAATCATCAACATACAAGAAAACAATTATGATCTCACCTTGCTCATTCATCTTGGTATACAATATAGGCTCACTGCTGCACCTATTGAAGCCATTTTGCAAAAGATAGGAGTTAATTCTATTATACCAAACTCTTGGGGCTTGCTTGAGTCCATAGAGTGCCTTTTTTAGTTTGTAAACTTTGTTTTCTTGACCCAAAATCTCATACCCAGGTGGATACTCCACATAAACTTCTTCTTCAAGGTAACCATTTAAAAAGGCTAATTTTACATCCATTTGGTAAACTGGCCACTTGTTTTGAGCTGCTATTGCAAATATAGTTCTCACAGTGTCTAATCGAGCTACTGGAGCAAATGTCTCATTGTAATCAACCCCAGGCTGTTGTGAATATCCTTTTGCCACTAGTTTCACTTTATGCTTTTGCACATCACCATTTGCATCTAATTTGGTTTTGTAAACCCACTTCACTCCTATAACATCCTTACCTTTTGGAAGGCTCACTAACTCCCATGTTTGATTCTTTTCTATTGCATCAATTTCATCATCCATTGCATTTACCCATTTTTCATCCTTAATTGCATCTTCATAATGAATAAGATCTTCTACTTGTGAATAAAATGCAAAGAGAGAAATCAGACCAGCATTGTTCTCACATTAATTTTGATCATAAATGTCTCTTTAATTTCTTATTTTTTGTCTCCTCAAGCTTGCCAATGTAGGATTTGACATATCACTTAAACTTGGACTTGTGGAATGTGGACTTGATGGTCCTGCACCTTGATTGCCACTTGTAGATGGTGTTTGTTATACATTTGAAGGAGTGGATGCTTGAATGTGTGGGGCTGTCCTTACACTTGATGATGGCATCATTTGATGACCACTTTGTTGAGCCTGAATGTGTGTGGAAGGAGTCACATTTGATGGAGTACCTACTGGTGTAAAATCTTCTCTATCTTCTTGAGGTAAGTTGGCTACAATATTGATTGTCTTCTCCAAACTTCCATCCCATGATTCATCTTCTATGAATTGTACATCTCTACTGATTATAACTTTCTTGGTTATTGGATTGTATAGTTTGTATGCCTTGGATTCATCACTATAACCAACAAATATACACTTTTCTCCCTTGTTGTCCAATTTTCTTCTCAACTCATCTGGCACATGTGCATATGCCACACATCCAAATACTCTCATGTGAGAAACATTATGTTTTCTTTCTGTCCATGCTTCTTCAGGAATTATATTCTTCACACTCTTGATTGGACATCTATTCATAATGTATGTTACATAAGCTATAGCTTCAGCCCAATATTCATTTGAAAAATGCTTTGCTTTCAACATGCTTCTTGCCATTTCCATGATTGTTCTATTTTTTCTTTCAGCTACCCCATTTTGTTGAGGTGTGTACCTAGTTGTGAATTGGTTGTGAATTCCATGGTATTTACAAAAATTTAGAAATTCATTTGAGATGTATTCACCACTTCTATCTATTCTTAATGCTTTGATGTAATACCCACTTTGCTTCTCAACAAGTGCCTTGAATTGATAGAAGAAATCAAACACTTCATTTTTTTGCCTTATAAAGTAGACCCATGTTTTCCTTAAATAGTCATCAATGAATGTCAAAAAGTAGAATCTTCCACCAATTGATGGTGTTTGTATTGGCCCACATAAATCTGAATGAACAATTTCTAAAGGTGCATTTGCTCTAATTGACTTGCCAGTTGGAAATGTCTCTCTATGTTGCTTTCCCAAGATACATCCTTCACATACTCTTTCTGGTTTCTCTATTAATGGAAAACCCTTTACCATACTCTTCCTATGCAACAAATTTAGACCTCCAAAGTTGAGATGCCCAAATCTTAGATGCCATAACCAATTTTCATCTTTCATTTCTTCTTGAAAGATGGTTTGTGTAATTGCTGCAACCTTTTCTTTATCCTCTTGTGGGTTCATTGTGGGCTGTGCTTGAGCATATTCCACATTCAAATCTAGCTTAATATTTAGGGGAAACATTATATTGTTTGTCATTTTTGTACTTTTGAAATACGCTGATTACTTGGAAATTTATCTAGAATAGTGCATTCTTTGTTTTTGAAGAAGACTCTATACCCCTTTTGAACAAGCTGCCTAATACTCATTTATTGTGTTTTAGACTAGGCGCAAAATACACATTTGAAATATACTTCTTCTCCCCCTGTTTAGTTAGAATGTTGATACTTCCTTTTCCCATAACTGAAATTTTGTTGTCATTACCAAATGTAACATCTGATTTTACACTTTCATCTAAACTTGAGAACATTTCTAAGTTCCCTGTCATATGATTGCTGCAACTTGAGTCTAAAAACCATACATCCTTCTGATTTTCTTGTGCTACATTGCATGCTATGAACATATTGCTCTGATTTTAGTTTTCTCTTGTAAATTTTGCATTTTGTCTACTAAAATCAGATTGTTATTTACTACATTCATTTGAATAATGCCCATATTTCTTACAATAATGACATTGGATTTGAAATTTGTCATACCTTTGACCATGTGGTTAATTTTGAGATGGGTTTGGGCTTGAGTTTTGGCTACTTTCTCTTCCACTTGAGTTTGATGGGCTGCTTCTTCCACCTCTATAATAATTCCTTCCTCTACCTCTGAAATTTGATCTTCCTCTACCTCTACCATGGCTGATTGAAGCTTGTGTCTTGAATGCATGCTCTAATGATGGTTTTTTTGACCTACTTAGTCTATGCTTATGTGAGATGAGAGATGCATGGAGCTCATCAACTGAAAACTATGAGAGGTTCTTTGTTTCCTCTATAGCCACAACTATGGATTCAAACCTTGTGTGTAAACTCCTTATAATCTTTTCAACAATCCTAGTATCTTCAAGTGTCTCACCATGAGATCTAATTTGACTAGCTAAACCCATCACTTGTGTGAAGAAAGTGTCTATTGAATATGAATCCTTCATGAAGATTGTTTCAAAATCCCTTCTCAACATTTGTAACTTAGCTATCTTAACCTTTGCCATGCCTTGATATGTTGTTTGAAGAATATCCCATGCTTGTTTGGATTTTGTTGCTGCTGTAATCTTTGGAAAAATGCTCTCATGCACTGCTTGAAATATGTAAAAGAGAGATTTGGAGTCCTTATTTCTATTATCCCTCAACAGATCTTTCTCTGCTTGAGATAGAGCATTGTATGCTGCTGCATCTGGGGGTTCTAGAAAGCCAATCTCTACAAGATCCCATATGTCTTGAGAACAAAAGAATGCCTTCATTGTTATGGATCAATAATCATAATTTTTCCCTTTGAATTGTGGGATTTGAGGATTTGTTAAACTTGTGCTTGTGCTTGCCATTGTTGACTGTGTATACCTTTGCCTTGAAAAACCTTTGTTGGAGCTCTTTGTTGATGAAGCCCTTTGCACTAATAACCTTCAGCTTTGCTAAAACTTTTTTTTCAAGAGCAACCTTTGGCTCTGATACCACTTGTTGGTCAAGAGACAGAGGTAAAAAATAAATAGAAACATAGAGCTATTGCTCTATTAAAATTTTATATTGAATAGACAAAAATAGATAATTTCATATGCTAAGTCCAACACACTGAAAAATAAAACATGTATATTTCTATTTAAATAGAGCTTCAGCTCTTCCATCCACAAAAATTAAGAAAAAATAGGGTAGCTTCTTTTTATATATAAAAACAGAGCAAACTTTTCTTTTTTACTCTCTGCACACACACTAATTCAAATAACACAGTCTTCCTTATGTTCTATGGTGAAAGGAAGACCATACTCCTAATAACTTCTCTGTAGAAGAAATTAATTAGATAGAAAGGTGAAGGGACTGCAAAAGTATGGGCAGAAATACATAATAATGAAGATAGGATAGCAACATATGGGAGAGTTGAATAGAGGCATGGAGATAGACAGATCAGTCCTTTAGAAGGACTTCAACATTTATGAGAAAACAATGTTTTGTTTGATGCATTCATTGAGGGTAGTTGGGATTAGATTCCAACAACTAGTTTCCCTAATTCTACATTTAAACATGAACATAGACAAAAATAGTTGTTTAATACAATTATAAATATGGCATCTAACCATGAGAAAGGGGATAATCAGCAGTTGGATTGGATCTAAAAACCCCTGCTGCACAAGGGGAAAGCTTCATGTATCATAGAGATAACTGTGAAATACTGTATGCAAAATTTACAGATATATTTATGCCTATGTACCTTTCCCCTAAACAGAGTTAATTGACAAATGATTTCCCAAAGAAAATTTGAATACTAAATACCATTCTTGTGATGCTCTATTTTGTGGTTATAAGCCATTTATAATGTACATGAATAAATTGGAATAATTGATCGAGTAAATCATCTCTAGCAGATTATCTTCCACAAGTTAAATCTCACAAACTAAATGTATTTCTGGGATGCCTTCTAGCTCCCTTTCACTAGGTGGGGTTCAAGCTTAGTGCTGAAAAAGCAGGCTTTGTTACTAACTATAACATCTATACTTTTTAACAATTAATAAATCATGGTTGTAAGTGCTTTTGGTTTTTATCCCTTTACTCTGCCATGCAAGCTCTTTTGGGAATTAGTTGTTTCGGAATTTTTGTCTTCTAAAATCAGTTTGTTGTTGGGAAATGTAATTTATCCCACACTAAAAAGAGGAATCCATGTGTTAAGTTATTGAATGTTTACTAAATTTAGAACTCTTTTATTCTATTTTTAGAATGTTTGTTTTTTGTTTCTGCCAATATTATCAGGCTTATTGTTAACCATTATGCAAGAAATTGAAAGTGAAGCAACACTATTTTCTGGTGTGGTCTTTTGTTTGGCTCTCAATTTGGTATCAGAGCCTTGTAGAGAAGATCCAGGGAGGAGAAAGGTTGCAGCAGCAGTAGAATCCTACGAGTGTGGATCGTTGAGGAGAGATTGAATGCCGTAGCATTCTATTATTTGCAGAAAAGAAGCGCAGAAGTAGCGGTTTGGTCAGTGGAAAATCAAAAGGAGTCACTGCAGCGTGGAGAAGACCCAGATAGTAGTTGATCGTTGCTGTGAAGAGGCTGGTTGAAAGACCCAGCGTGAGATCCCAAGGATATAATCTTGGGAAGCTGCAGTGGTTTGTGTAGCTACTTGGAAAGGAGATCCAAGCCTACGGAGAGCCATCCGTTGGAAGCATAGAGAAGCGCAGCCAACTGAAAAACTAGAGATGCAATTTTCTATTGCTAGGAAGCTTACGTGAGTCTAGGAAGCACAGCAAATCTGCCAACTGAAAAGGCGCGTGGTGAGATAGAGCGTCTAAGTTGACGCGTTGGTAAAAAGAGCCAAGACACTCAGTAAAGCCCTTGACTATCGATCAAGTAGGGGATCATCTAAGGGGACAAGCAGCCAGCTCGGAAGAGCGCTGAAGAAGTGAGAAGACGTGTCAGAAAGAAACACTGCCAGAGATCGAAGCTGCCAAACATTGTTCATTCTGCAAGCTGTTATAAAGGCAGATCGTGAAGAGGAGGACGTATTACAAAGGGCCGAGCCAAGGCCGAGTTAAAACTATCAGGAAGCCTGCTGAGCATTAGAGAAGAGGACGACCCCTGCTGCCACAAAATAACATCTGCAGAAGCATGGGAGCTTGAGTCATCCGAAGTTCCATACCAAGTGAACAAGGAGAAAACCCAAATCCTCAATATGGTCGGAATAGAGGGTAAGAGTTGGCAACATTCGCCAACATTTGATGGTCAAAATTATGACATTTGGGCAAAGAAAATGAAGATGATTTTGGTGGCAAATGATCTATGGGAATGTGTGATCACCGGTTTCAGAGATGTGATTGATCAAACAACATACAATGCATTGACAAATGCTTAGAAGGAAAGAGAATTGGAGCAAGGATGTCAAAGCATTAAATTTGATAGAGACGGCAATGGCAAAACCCATATTTCTGAGAATTGCAGCTGCAAATTGCACAAAGGAAGCATGGGAGATCCTCCAAAATTCCTATTGAGGTACATATAAGGTATGGTTAGTAAAACTCCAAATGCTTATAAGAGAATTTGAAATATTGCAAAATAATGAAAATGAATCTATTTTTGAGTTTCATACTAGAATCTCTAGCTTGACAAATCAGTTAAGAGTTAATAGTGAAACAATAGATGACCAAAGGATCGTTAAAAAGATTCTTAGGAGTTTGCCTATGAGATATGATCTAATTGCCATAGCTATTGAGGAGGCCAAAGACCTCTCAAGGATGACAGTAGATGAATTGATGGGTTCTCTTCAAACCCATGAGCACTGTTTGAGTAGATCCGGACCTTCTTCCCTAGAGCAAGCCTTCAAGGCCCAGGGCAGTTTCAAAGGCAAGGGGAGAGGAAGAGAAAATAGAGGCAGAGGTAGAAGCTTTAGAGGAAGAGGAAGAGGAAGAAGCTACAATGGAAGATTAAGTTCAGACAGTCAAGAATGAGCTAGCAACTCCCAATCAATTTTTCAAGATAGAGAAAAGAGTATTACTTCAAATCAAATGTATGATAAAAGTAATATTCAGTGTTATTATTGTCATAAGTATGATCACTTTCTTAGTGAATGTAAAAAGAGGCAATATAACCAATCAAGATAAAATGCACATGTAACCACTGAGAATGTAGGTGAACTTGAACATTTGCCAAACATGTTCATTGTATGCAATGTTGCTGAGCCGAGTAGTGCTGAGGTATGGTATTTGGATAGTACATGTAGTAACCACATGAGTGGTAATGAGAATTTATTTTCCTCCATTGATTAAAATATTCAATTAGATATTAAGAGGGGAAATAATGAAAGAGTTCTTGTTCTTGGCAAAGGAACTATTGTTATCTGCACTAAGCAAGGTGAGAGGAGAGTAATCCATGATGTCTATTATGCTCCAAATTTGAAACATACTCTGTTGAGTATTGGACAATTGGTCTAGAAAGGATACAGAGTTATGATGGAGAATGCAAAATATTTGACAAGGAAACAATAACATTATAACTGCGATTCAAATGATAAGGAACTAAATGTTTCCTCTCAAGATACAAATTGATCCTCTTAGGATTACTGTAGTACTACATCAAACAACGTTCAAGACAGTCATGAAAGACACATCTATACTTTGGCATTTGAGATATGGAAATTTAAGTTTTTTTTAATTAGATTTTTTATCTAAGAAGAATATGGTTATAGGTCTACCAAGGATTGTAGACCCTGAAAGAAAATGTGAGTCATGTATACTAAGAAAACAACATAGGCAACCTTTTCAATCAGAGATGTCTAGAACAGAAAAATCACATTTAAAATTGGTGCACTCAGATTTATGTGACCTAATGACATTTATAATTGTTTCTGTATTAATATTTTTAAAGCCTCTCATGGATTGAGGCATTTTTTTACTAGGATTTCAATACATCACAAATTCAAGTCTATACTATTGAGGATTTTTGAATTGGTCGTATTCAAGTTTAGTGTTTGTAAACTAGTTCTGTAAGTAACACAGTGGTTGGAAAAATTGTAAATGTTTTAAGCTCTGTAGATACTATAATTTTGTTGAATTATCTTTTAATTTAAAAAATCAAAATAATGTGCTCAATTGTAGATGACTATGTATGAAATTTGGGTTTGTACAACTATGTATCAGATTTGAGTCTATACAACTATGTATCAAATTGGGGTCTTTTATATATTTTATTTAGAGAGTCCTAACATCACATCACAAATTCTTGCTTACACTAATTTTATTCCTACCATGATCATAAGGTGAAGTCATATATCCTAGAGTTTAGTTATATAATTTAGACAATATGCCACCCCCTTGTTTTCATAAATGGCTTCAAGAATATGCTAACGTCTAGTTCCATCCACTCCCTTTGGATTTTTTTAATTTAATATGTGATTGGGTCATGCGTATTTAGTATATACACAACAAGATGATATTACAAAGTGGCCATTTACTCTATCATATTTGGAGGTAAGCTATCTATCATATCACATACATAAAGTATATGGTTTAAAAAGTGGGTTTTGATCATGCACTTATTGTAATTAACACATACGAAGTTAACATCATAAACCAAATAAACAAAACACAAGTTGTTCATATGTGCTTAGATTTTAAATGTATGGATATGGTCTAGAATGTGTCCCATGTTCTTATTTTTTGGTTCAAAGTTTGGAGATGATGCAATTATTCTCCTTTATATATTAGTAGAATATTATTTATTTCTATTTAAAAAATATCATAAACCAAACAAAAATTACCCTAAGGTGAAGAATTAGATTGAATTTTGGATAAAATACTGGCCCAGGTAGGCAACAAACACATCTAATGACAAGTTCAAAAGATACTTAGTAAAATAGCGGAGGCCGAGATATATCAAAACATAGAAATATATGCTTATATTTTGATTCTAAAAAGTGATTACATGATTTGATTGTAAACTATTGATTGACTATAGCTTTAGTTGTTATAGGAACTCATTGTTAATGACCTTTAAAAACCTTATATTCTCAAATTGTTAATGTTGTTAATCTTCTCCTTTTATTCTTTGTTTCTCAATCCTTTTGCTCACATTGATGTCATACACTTCCTCCTAGTACTGTGGACCTTCTGATTTCGTTGTTCACTTCCTTTGGTCAGACTATTATCTCATACATTCCTATGCTTTGGTGTGTTTATTCTTTCCTCTATTTTTTCTAACTACTGTTGCTACATATTTTTCTATCTCTCTTACTCACTCTTTTTTGTCTCATTCCCTTTTGTCCATATGATAACAAGATTCTCCACCTAGTACCAGCTCTCCCACCCAACACAATGACTCTAGACAAATTCAAAATTTTAACTATTATTTAATAACTCTGAAGTTGGGTAAGGTAGGTGAAATAAGGCATCGATATAATAAATTAACACTCCCTTTATTTGTGACCTCCTTTCCATGCTTTTCTAAACTCTTTTAAATGTCTAAAATATATTTATAACTTCTTATTTACCTATGTGCTTCTAGAATAATTTTGAGTATCTCTAAAATTCATCTGATAGACTCTAAAGCCACCTTGATGGACTATAGAACTAACCTATTAGACTCTAAAGCTAGGCTAATGGACTCCAGAGCTAGGCCTAAAAGAATCTAGAGCTAGGATGTGGGACTTTGGATCTAGGTTGATGGACTTTGGAGCTAACTTGATGGAATCCATAACCAGCCTGTTGGACTCAAGAACCAAGCTATAAGACTCCAAATCTAGTATAAAACCTTCTAGAGCCAATGTTATTGCATCTACAACTCTTAACCTTGCTCTTAAATGCAAAAAAAATCTTTTGGTAAAGGATTCATGAATATATCAATGAGTCGCTACTCTGATGTGCAAAACTTAAGCTCAATGTCACATTTTTTAATTAACTCTCTACTAAAGTGATGATTGAAATATACTTGCTTCTACCATAAAACACAAGATTTTTTGACAATGCAATAGAAGATATGTTGTCATATCAGGTAGTTGAAACTCCTTATTGATCTTCATGGAAATATGAAAGCATTCTTTTAATCAATATGGCTTGACATGTTATATTTTCTACTATTTTTTCTCCTTCAAATGTATAAAGAAAAACTGAGTTATTTATTTGTCAATTGAATTTGACGTCTGGTCCTAAAAAATATACAATCTCTAGAAATATAAAATTCCTCAAATAATCATTAAATGGTAATTTCAGACCCTCAGATGATCACGTATGGGATCTAAAAAATATCAAAATCAACTCTAAGTAGATAGGGCAGCAATAATTTTTTTAAGATGGTCATTTTGGTGTGTGGAATAGCTAGATCATAACTATGGGTCAAAAATTATGGCCTCTAAAAGGTTGACCTATTTTTTTTACATCATTTTCCTTTGGTTGAAAATAACTCAACTCCTGCGAGTTGCCCTGATTGTAATGCTACCATTTTTCTTTGTCAATCTTCTTTAGCTCCTATTCTATAATCCAAGTGTTGTCTTCCTATTGTAATCCTTCTCAATATACCAAATATCTGTTATAATTCCCTTGCCTTGTGCTCACTGTCTTCACATACAAAACCTACACTATCTTTTCCTTCTTTTTCTTTGGAACATGCTACTCCCAATTTACTTCTTCATATTTGTCACCTTCACCATCTTTTCTATAAAATTCATATAAATATGAAACATTAAATACTAGAGATATATCAAAATTTTGTTTGGTAAACTCACCTCATAAGCATTGTCATTAATTTTCTTCACAAGTTTGCATAGCCTAATTTTATGTTACTTCAACTTGTTGTACGTGCCTTTTGAGAGTATTTCTTTCCTAAAGTAAACCATTACCAACTCTCCTTCTTAAATACCTTTGATCTTCTTTTGACATCTACTACTGCTTTATATTTCTCATTAATTTTATATAACTTTCTTCTTACTCCTTGCAACTATTGCATATAGTATGGAAATGCTTTTGCATCATCACTCATTTGATCTATAATTCACAATTGTACCAAATCTAAAATAACCATAGGATTTCTCTCATAAACAATTTGAAATAGTGATTTTCCTATTGATTTATTTACTAAACTATTATATGTAAACTCAGCTTATGGTAAAGCCAAGTCCCATTGCTTGGGATTCTCTCCCACTATGCATCTCAATAAATTTCTAAAGATCCTATTCACATCTTCTATCTGTCCATCTATTTGTGTGTGATATGCACTATTGAATTGTAGCTTAGTACCCATCTTCTTTCACAAAGTCCTCCAAAAATGACTTAAAATTTTTGTGTCCCTATTTGAAGTAATAGTTTTTGAAACACCATACAATCTCACAATATCCTAAAAAAATAACTCTTAAAAGCTAGTGGCATCATTGGTTTTCTTACATCCAATGAAATGAACCATTTTAAAAATCTATCTACAACAATAAAAATTGAATCATTACCTCTCTGTGTGTTTGGTAATCCCAACACAAAATCTATTCTCAAATTTGTCTATGGTTCTCTTGGAACTGATAATGGCATGTATAGTCTAGTATTTTATGAATGCCCTTTAGCCACCTGACATATCCTACACCTTGAAACATACCTTTTCATATTTTTTCACATTTAGCCAAAAATACTTTTCCTCTACTAAAGCTATTATCTTCATCTTAATCAAACTACTACTACTACTACTACTATGTAATTCTCTTATTATATTATTTCATAGAGACCCAACTAGAATGCATAATTATTTCCCTTTGAAGAGATAACCTTCTTATATAAGATACTCACCATGAATAGTATCTATCCCACTTGTTAATAGATTCTTACACTACTCAACTACGTTTCCAAAATATGGATTAGTATCATATAATTATTTGATAGCTTCAAATATATATACTTCACTCACCATAGTAGTTAAAAATGCTACTCTCCTACTCAATGCATCAGCTACATGATTCTATTTTCTTGATTTATGTTTCAACATAAAAGTACACCCTTGCAATAACTATACCCAATTTTCATGTCTTCTATTCAAATTATTTTTTTCTATTCACATACTTCAAAGCCTCATGATCTATAAATAGGATAAACTCCTTAGGCATTAGGAAATTCCTCCATGTTTTAATGCTTGTACAATTGCATAAAGTTCAATATCATAAGTAGAATACTTTATTTGCACTTCATTCAATTTCTCACTGAAATATGCTATTGGCTCTACTTCTTGACTCAACACAGCACCAATTCCCACAAATGAAGCATCAAAATCCAGCTCAAATGCTTTCTTAAAATACGGTAATGCTAATTTTTGTCTTTCTATAATCTTCTTCTTCAAAATTTCAAAGCTTTCTGTGGCTGCTCTAGTCCATGGAAATTTCTTCCCTCTCATGTAATCTATTATTGGTACCACAATACTACTAAATTTTTTAATAAATTTTCTATAAAAAGTTACTAAACCATGGAAACTTCTTACCTCTATAATGGTTTTTGTAATAGGCCACTCAAAAATTGCCTTTATCTTTTCTTCATCCATTTTCACTCCATTTACTAAAACTACAAATCCCAAAAATACCAAACTATTCTGTATAAACCTATACTTCTTCAAATTTACATACAACTCCTTTCTTAACAAATCTATTACCATTCTCAAATGTTTTAAGTGTTCTTATTTAGTCTTACCGAATATCAAAATATCATCAAAATAAATGATCATAAACTTACCAATATATTCTCATAGCACTATATTCATCACCTTCACAAATGTGCTAGGTGCATTAGATAGTCCGAATGACATCACTATCCACTCATATAATCCATACCTAGTCTTGAATACAAATTTTCACTCATCTCCTTCATGATTTTGAATATGATAATAACCACTCCTTAGATCAATCTTGGTAAAATATCTTGCTCCTACAAGCACATCCATCATATCATCTAAATGAGGTATAGGAAACCTATACTTGATTGCTATTTTATTAATTACTCTACCATCTACACACATTCTCCATCCTCTATTTTTATTTGGAGTTAGCAATGTTGGTGTTGCACATGGACTCATCTCATACTCTCCTTTATCAGCTTCTTTCTTAACAATTCAATAACCTATTTATTTAATTTTACATGTTCTGTTAGACTCATCCTATAAACTGATTGAATGGGTAGAGTTGATCCTGGAATCAAATTAATATGATGCTGAATATCTTTCTTTGATGGTAAATCATCTGGTAACTCATTAGGCATAACATCTACATATCCTTTCAACACTCTTTTTGCTTTTGTTGGTGTTTTCATCATTTCTGCATCTTTATTGTTTGCTTCCAATACATAACAACTTACCACCTTCATATCTTGGATAAATTCTTTAGTAGAGAGCATGCTTTCTTCTTTCTCTTCCTCTTTAAGAGGTAACAAAACTGCTATACTACCTTTCTAAAAAGTATACGTGTTTTTTACTCTATCATGAATTACATCTTATTCTAAAAATATTTGATCGCAGCCATGCATCACCACCTTTTTTATTCTGCACTTATTCTTTCCTTAGAGAGATCATTGTTCTTCTCATCATGATATTCTCTCCAATATCTACTAGTGCAACTTTAGTATTTTACTCTTTTATCTCAACCTCAACTAGATTCACTCTTGGGTGATCCTCTTGCCTCCTTTCTTGATCTTGATAGTGTGGACACTCAAATTCTCTATGCCCTTCTTCTCCACATATATAACAAACATAAGATCTATGTTGATTTGGAAACCATCCTCTGGCACAACTGTAACCTCATCCTCTCTAAAATCATCTTCCTCTTTGTTGGCATTAAAACCCTTACCTATTGTCATCTTTCCTTTCTAAACCATGTCACTATTCACCTCTATTGGTATTAGATCCACCTTTGATGGTATTGAACCCACCTCATTCCTTATTTGTAGGGGATCCACATCTTCTTGGACCAAGAGACATTCTTTTGAAATTCTATCTATTTTGTTTTTCTTCTAGTTTCAAAACTAATTGATAAGCCTCCTCTATGCAAAACATTCTATGCATGCTTAATTCATCTTGAATAAAAAATTTAAAACTATTTACATACTTTAAATCCATCTATTCTTATGTTTCATCATTCTCTACTCATATGAAAAGCTTATAAAACTCATCTATATACTCTTGTATACTGTGATCTTTTTGCCTCAAATTCTAAAATCTTCTGTATAAGGTTTGTGCATAATACATAAGAAGAAATTTCTCCCTCATCTTCTTCTCCATCTTTTTTCACAAATTAATCTTCTCTTTACCTTTTCTCTATCTTTCTTTCTATAGGTGATCCCACCAAATCATTGCATGACCTTTTAATTTTATGCATGCAAACTTTACCTTCTTATCTTCTCTCATTGTCTTCCACTCAGAGAACTTCTTCATGCTATTCATCCAATCTATCAACTCCTCTAGTTTTAAATTACCTCCATAATCTAGAACATCAACCTTGATTCCTTAATTCATTCCTTCTAAATCCAAAACCATCATCTCTTCCATTGATCATGGTTGTTCTTACTATTCTTCTTCTTGCTAAACTTCTTCATCACAATCTGTGTCTTCATCATCAACACATTATCCTTTTCTTTGATTGCTAATAACCCTAGTTAATTATTCCACTTACCTTTATAGCTTTTGTAGACTCTATTTCATCTGTACAATACCTCATTCTCGTCTCTCTATGTCTTACTCCTCCAAGATTTGAACTTGCTTTGATACTAGATAATGGACCCAAAAACTATCAAGATAATGAAATGACCAATAGGCTAAGATCTAAAAAAAATGTCTATTTTTACCAGCTGCTATTTATAGTAAGTTTTGCATGTAAGTACATGTAGCTTTAAAAATCTCCAAAAATACTCTAAAAATTAAAATTATCTTATGAGATGAAATTTAACTTATGTTGATGTCTAGTCCTAAAAATATACAATTTATAAACATAGGAAATTCTTGAAAAAATCATTAAATGGTAATTTTGGACCCTCAAATGATCATGTATGGCCTCTAAAAAATATGTAAATCAACTCTAAGTGGATATGGTGGATTAGGTTAGCAAAATTTTTTTGAGATAGTCATTTTGGCATATGAAAGAGCTCAAATAGAGCTATGGTTCAAAAATTATAGCCTCCGAAAGGTTGGCCTATTTCATTTCATCACAACATCTTTTTGCCTTCTAAGATTTATGTTGTTGTCGTACTTATTTTTTTATCTTTTTGATAAATTTGAACCATGTTTCTTGGAAATCTTGGTTTTATCCTCAATCTATTCTTGGAAGCAATAGATTATCAAAAAATTGAACTTTGAACCAGTGTGATCAAAAGCAACAACTTGTCTTTGATCTTTTCTCCATACATAATTAATTAAGGTCATAACCCTGCTACCTAATATAAGAATTCCTCAACTTTCTTACCATATTTTATATTGAGAGCATGAATCTCAAATTGGAGATGGAGTATCTTCATCTAATTCTTCAATTCGCATATGGTGGATAGAATGTTCCAAGCCTATTTCAACATTGATGTATCCCAAATATGAGGTTGAGCCTTGTCAGTGATATTAAGTGTGATCAACATTAGGGTTTTTTCATTTGACTTTCTCATCAAATCTGATAGGATGGGTCATCACACTAGTGATAATGCCCCATAATTCTTTGAATTGAAGAATTGTTTGCATCTTCATCTTTCATGTGGTAAATTTTGGCCCTTTGAGGAGTTGGGCATCAAATAAGAGGAATTTGGGTGCAATTTTTTTTCATTTATTTATGCAATATTTTACAATAAAAATAGTATTTATTACTTCAAAATTATTTTATGTACAAACAAGTGTAATTTTTTTAAGGATAGAAAGTGGTACGTAAGTGGGATTGGTATGTTTGTGCAGTCAGATGCAAATGCTTGTATGGGCATTTATTTTCATGTTCATCATTTGCATCATATCCTTCATCAAGATTTGTGCTAATTTTCCATCCTTGACACTTCACATAGAATAGAAAATAGTTGAGCAAGCCTTGGCAAACTAACTCTTCCAGTTGTAAATTTCAAACATTTTGGAGGTCATCTTGTAAAGCATAGTAAAATCTAGTAAAATTGACAAAAATCATTCAAAAACACTAATTCTACTTTGTCACTTTAGATTTTCTTCTTTTCTTCTTTGTTAGCTTCTCTCACCCACTTTTCTTAGCTTTTATTGTGTCTTTAGTTCAAACAGGCTTTGTATGCTACACCTTCCCAAGGCATCACTATATGTTTCAAATTTTTATATGTGGAAATGATCACATTCCATGCTTTAATAAAGGAGTGAAATATTTTAATTAGGCATGCTACACATGTCACATAATTCTGCCAAGTGTCTTATTCGACACTCTTGGCTGATTGTACTCTTAGGCATCGTTGCATCTTCTTTGATGCTCACTGATTGTATAAGTCTCTTGGCTCACTTTGATGTGTAGTGAGCCTTTCTTAGGAAATTGCTATGTGACTTAGGTATGCTACATTGTATCAATCATTGATACCAAATGATATACAAGTTTAATGCTTTGATGATCTATTCAATGAATAATAGGTGTTTATATATAAAATAAACTAGTTATATATCAGTTACATAATTGTAACTATCATAAACTCTAGATCAATACGCTAATGATTAAAAAAAAAAACTAGTAATAAAACAATGTAATAGATAATTAATTAGCTATGTTAACAACCTTGTACTCCAAATTAGTAATAAACATAAGGTATACATGGACTATTACATCCTCTACCACTACCATAAACATTACCTATATGAAATTTTCTTCATCTTTATTGATATTGAAACCCTTGTTTATTTTCATCTTGTCCTTTTTTACCATAAGGTGATCCTCCTCTAGTTTAATTAAACCCACCTCACCCGCTTACTAGAGGTGATTATTCTCTTTTTGGCCTAGTTGATCTTCTAAGAGCCTGTCTATTTCTTTTTTACTCTTCCTTCAAAGCTAATTGTTAAGCCTCATCCATGCAAATTATTTTATGCATGCTCAATTCATCTTGAATAGAAAACTTAAAACCATTCATACCTTTTGGCCATCTAAATCATTTTGTTTCATCATGCTCTACTTGTATGGAAAGATTGTAAAACTCATATGTATATTATTATATACCATGATAATTTTGCCTTAAATTATGCAATCTTATATTTATGTTTTTGCATAATCTAAAGGAACAAATTTCTCCCTCAGATTATTTTTAATTTTTCTCCAAGTGTTGATACTTACTTTACCTTTTCTTATTCTCTCTTTCTTTAGGCGATCCTACCAAATAGTTTCATGACCCTTCAATTTTATGCATGTAAATTTTAATTTCTTATCATCTCTCAAAGTTTTTCATTAGAAAAAATTTTACATGCTATTTAACCAATTTATCAACTCTTATTATTTTAAATGAATTCCATATTATGAAACTTAAAACTTGATTCCTTCATTCCTTCCCTCTAAATCTTGATAATAAACTAAAAAACTAACAAGACAAATAAAATTACCAATAGGCCAATATTCTGAATAATAACTTGTATTGACTCATATTAAATGACCTAAAATAATTATAAATCCAAACCATTCTTAAATAAGTCTCAACTTAGAAATTAAAGTTTACATGCAAAATTTAAAAAAACTAAAATCTAAAAAAAAATGTCTATTTTAAAAAACTCCCAAAATATCCTAAAAATATCTCAAAATATACTAAACACTATAATTAGACTATGGGATGAAATTAAACTGAAGTTTATGTCTGGCTATAAAAATATACAATTTTTAAAAATAGAAAAAACCCAAAAAAATAATTAAATTGTAATTTTGGACTCTCATATGATCACGTATGGCCTCTGAAAAATATTGAAAACATTCCTAGGTAGGTAGGAATCCCTAGGGACAACAACTAAATTTTTGATATAGTAATTTTAGCACATGGAAGAGCTCAAACAAATTTATGGTTTAGAAGTTATGGCCTCCATAAGGTTGGCCTATTTTTTCTACATCATTCTTCTCTAGTTGAAAAAAACTCAGCTCTTACGAGTTGGCCTGATTATAGTGCTGCCACTTTTTATTGCCAATCTTCTTCAATTCCTATTCCATAATCCAAGTGTTGTTTTCTTGCTTCAATCCTTCCCATTGTACCATATACCTGTTATAATTCTTTTGCCTTGTGCTCATTGTCTTCATATGCAAAATCTACACTATTTTTTCTTTCTTCTTCATTCGAACTTGCTACTCCTAATTTACTTCATCTTCATCATATTCACCATCTTCTCCATGGAATTCATATAAATATAAAACATTAAATACTAAATATATATCAAAATTATATGGTGAACTTACCTCATAGGCATTATCATTGATTTTTTTCATTATTTTGCATTGTCCAATTTTCTTGTACTTCAACTTATTGTATGTGCCTTTTGAGAATATTTATTTCCTTAATTAAACCATTACAAACTCTCCTTAAAATAATTTAGATCTTCTTATAACATCTACTACTACTTTATATTTATTATTACTTTCCTACAACTTTTTTCTTACTCCTTGTAACTACTGCATATGCTTTGCAATTGCTTCTGCATCATTACTAATTTGATCTATAATTGGAAATTTTACCAAATCTAAAATACCCATAGGATTTGTCCCATAAAATTGAAAAGGTGAATTTCCTATTGATCTATTCACTAAACTATTATATGTAAACTCAGCTTGTGGTAAAACCAAGTCCCATTGCTTTGGCTTCTCTCATATGCATCTTAATAAATTTTCTAAACTCCTATTCACAACTTCTGTTTATGACATTACTATGTATATAGGGATATGATATATTAATATATATGGGTTAATGAAGATGTTGACATGTGGCACACATCCCCTTTAGTTAGTTATAGGGGTCGAATATATTAGGATAATGGAGTAACTTGTAGAATTAATGAACTGGGTAATGGTTGGCCTACATTGGGATTAAGAGGTTACCCATCCATTTTTAGTTAGATATAGGTATATATAAAGGATATGATTATCATTCTAAAGTTATATAAGTAATTATTGAGTCTTTTATTATAAGAGGATATTGGAGGTTGTCCCCTTAAAGAGACGTTGTGGAGTTATTCCTTCCTAACAGAGTATTGTATGGTGTTGTCCTATCTTAAGGGTATTTTATTTCTGCATATATTGAGTATTTGGGAATCTTGACCCACCTATATCTATCATGTTGAGTTGATTTATATTATATTTTATATATTTTCTAATTATTATAAGTTTGGATCATAATAGATATGCACTACTAAATTGTAACTTAGTACCCCTCTTCTTCCACAAAGTCCTGCAAAAATGACTTAGAAATTTCATGTCCCTATTTAAAGTAATAGTTTCTGGAACACCATGAAATCTCATAATGTCCATAAAAAATAATTTTGTAACCTTAGTGACATCATTAGTTTTCTTACATCGAATAAAGTGAACCATTTTTAGAAAATTTGTCTACAACAACAAAAATTGAATTGTTACCTCTCTATGTGTTTGGAAATCCCAACACAAAGTCTATACTCAAATTTATCTATGGTCCTCAACTAGTAATGGCATGCATAGTTTAGTATTCTATACATGTCCTTTAGCCACCTAACATATTCTACACCTTGAAACATACCTTGTTACATCTCTCTTCATATTTGGCCAAAAATACTTTTCCCCCACCAAAGTTATTATCTTCGTCTTACCAAAATGTCCAACCAAACCACCATATGTAATTCTCTTATTATATTATCTCATAGAGACCCAATTGGAATACATAATGGTTTACCTTTAAAGAGATAACCCTCTTGTAGAAGATACTCATCATGAATAGAATTTGTACCAATTGTTAATGGATTCCTACAATTCTCAACTACTTCGCTAAAATATGGATCAGTATCATATAATTCTTTGATAGCTTCAAATCTAACTAATTCACTTACCATAGTAATTAATAATGCTACCCTCCTATTCAATGCATCAACTACCTGATTATGTTTTCTTGATTTATGTTTTAACATAAAAGTATACCCCTGCAAGAAAGAAACCCACTTTTCATGCCTACTATTCAACTTATTTTTGTATTCACATAATTCAAAGCTTCATGATCTGTAAATAGTATAAAGTCTTTAAGCACCAAATAATGCCTCCAATGTCTTAATGCCTATATAATTGCATAAAGTTCAACATCATAAGTAGAATATTTTGTTCTTATCTTATTCAATTTCTCACTAAAATATGCTATTGGCTTTCCTTCTTGATTCATCACAACACCAATTACCACAAATGATGCATCACAATCAACCTCAAACATTTTGTTAAAATCCAATAATGCTAAAATTGGTCTTTTTGTAATCTTCTTCTTAAAAAATTCAAATATTTCTATGGTCGTTCTAGTCCATGAAAATTCTTTCCTTCTCATGCAATCTGTTATTGGTGTCACAATACTAATAAATTTTTTAATAAATATTCTGTAAAAAGTTTATAAATCATGGAAACTTCTTACCTCTATAATGATTTTTGGAATAGGCCACTCAAAAATCACCTTTATCTTTTTTTCATCTTTTTCACACCATCTATTAAAACTACAAATCTCAAAAATACCTAACTGTTCTACATAGACCTGTACTTCTTCAAATTTACATACAACTTATACTTTCTTAACAAATCCATTACCATTCTCAAATGCTATAAATGTTCTTATTTAGTCTTAATGAATATCAAAATATCATCAAAATAAACAACCACAAACTTATCAATTATTCTTTTAACACTATATTCATCACCCTCATAAATGTGCTAGGTACATTAGATAATCTAAATGGCATCTCCATCCACTCATATAAGCCATCCCTAGTCTTGAATGCAATTTTATACTCATTTCTTTCATGAATTCAAATATGATAATAACCACTCCTTAGATCAATCTTGATAAAATATTTTTATCCTACAAGCATATCCATTATATGATATAAATGAGGTATAGGAAACCTATACTTTATTGTAATTTTGTTAATTTCTCTACTATCCACACACATTCTCCATCCTCCATCTTTCTTTAGATTTATCAACACTGGTGTTGCACATGGACTCATACTCTCCCTTATCACCTTCTTCTTTAGCAATTCAATAATTTGTTTATTTAATTCTACATGTTTTATTGGACTCATTCTATAAACTACTTGATTGGGTAGAGATGATCTTGGAATCAAATCAATATGATGATGCATATCTCTCTTCGATGATAAATCATTTGATAACTCATTAGGCATAACATTTGCATATTCTTTCAACACTCTTTTTATCCCTATTGGTATTGACACCATTTCTATTTCTTCATTATTTGCTACTAATGCATAATAAAAACCTGCTACCTTCATATCTTGGATAAATTATTTAGTAGAGAGCATTCTTTTTGTCTTCTCTTCCTCTTTAAGAGATAAAAAAACTACCTTTGTACCACCTTTCTAAAAAGTGTACGTGTTCTTTGCTCAGTCATGAATTACTTTCCTATCAAATTACCATGATCTTTCTAATAAAACATGATATGCATCCATCAAAATAACATCACAACATATTTCATCATTATAACTCTTTCCTATTGAAAACTTGATTAAGCACCTTTTATCTACTGTAACTTCATTGCCTTTCTTAAACCATGAATATGATAAGGATTTAGATGCTTTTCACATTATAGATGTAGTTTCTCAATCATTTATTTAGAAACCATATTTTCACAACTACCACCATCTATAATTACTTTGAATACCTTTCCACTTGAAGTACATCTTGTTAAAAAAATATTTGATTTCAACCATGCATCGCCACCTTTTTTATTTTTTATTGGAGTGATCATGGTTCTTCTCATCATGAGATTCTCTCCAATATCTACTGGTGTAACTTTAGTATTCTACTCTTCTATTTTAGGCTCAACTAGATTTACTCTTGGGTGATCTTCTTGCCTCCCTTCTTGATCTTGATAGTGTGGACATTCAAATGCTTTGTGCCATTATTTTCCACATCTATAACATACATAAGATTTATGATGATTTGGAAACCATCATCTAGCATGACCATAACCTTGTCCTCTTTATTGTCCTCTTCCTGTTTGTTGGTATTGAAACCCTTGCCTATTAGCATTTTGCCTTTCTACACGACATGATGATTCACCTTTATTGGCATTAAAGCCACCTCTTATGATATTAAACCCAGTTTGTCCCATCATTAGAGGGGATCCACCTCTTTTTGGACCAATAAATGCCCTAAAATTCTATCTATTTTGTTTTTCTTCTACCTTCAAAGTTAATTGATAAGCCTCCTTTATGTTAAGTATTTTATGCATGCTTAATTCATCTTGAATAAAAAATTTCAAATAATTTACATACCTTACAGACATCTTGTCTTTTGTTTCATCATGCTCCACTTGTATGGAAAGTTTATAAAATTCATCTATATACTCTTGTATATTATGATCTTTTTGCCTCAAATTTTGAAATCTTCTATATAGGGTTTGTGCATAATCCACAGGAAGAAATTTCTCTCTATTAATTTTATTTATCTTTCTTTTTGTAGATGATTCCACCAAATCATTGCATGACCTTTGAATTTCATGCATGCAAACTTTACCTTCTTATCTTCTCTCATAGAATTCCACTCAAAGAAATTCTCAATGTTATTCATCCAATCTATCAACTCTTATGGTTTTAAATTGCCTTCATAATCTATAACATTAACCTTGATTTCTTCATTTCTTCTTTCTAAATCCTAAAACATCCTCTCTTTTATTGATGGTGTTTGCTCTTGCTGTTCTTCTTCTTGCTAAATTTCTTCATTATAATTTATGTCTTCCTCACCACCACCTTCTCTTCTCTACTAATTGGTGATAACCTCTATTAATAATTTAAATTTCCTTTGCATCTCTTGTATAGTCTGGTTCATCTATGAAACACCTCTTCATCCTCTTACCATTCTTTACTCCTTGAAGATTCAAACTTGCTTTGATACTAGATAATGAACCCTGAAACAAACAAGACAAATAAAATTACCAATATGCCAATATTATGAACAATAACTTGTATTGATTTGTATTGAATGACTCAAAATAATTACAAGTACAAACCATGCTTAAATAAACCTCAAATTAGAAATTAGAGTTTACATGCATAATTTGAAAAAATTAAAATCTAAAAAATGCGTATTTTTAAAAACTCCCAAAAGATCCCAAAAATATCATAAACAATATAATTAAACTATGAGATGAAATTCAACTAAAGTTGATGTCTGGTTCTAAAAATATATAATTTCTAAAAATAGAAAAAACTTGAAAAAATAATTAAATTGTAATTTCAGACCCTTAGATGATCACATATGGCCTCTAAAAAATATTGATTTTTTTTTAGGTAGATAGGACTGCCTAGGGACAATAATGAACTTTTTGATATAGTCATTTTGGCATGTTGAATAGTTCAAACAGAATATAGGTCAAAAGTTATGGCCTCCAAAAGGTTGGCCTATTTTTTTTGCATCACCTCAATCATCCTTACTTCCATTGATGGTGGTTTTTCCTTTGAATTATTGTTATGTTGAAATTATTCTTCATGATCTATTTATTCCTATATTTCCTCTCCTAATTACCATTGGATTTGATTTGTGACATTTTTTACCATTGTAGGTAATTATTCAACTTGCAACTATAGTTGTTTTGTAGTCATATTCATCCGTGCTATTCTTACTCATCCTCTCTATATTTACACATGTTATTCTATCACAAAATACTTACCAAACATGTAATTTCAAAACTTGATATAAATTCATAAATATATTACCTCCAATATTTTAACTTGATCTGATACCAGATAATGAATATATAGATTAAGTAATCAAAATATTGATAGACATAAAAATCATAAATTGCATGAAAGTAATCTTCTCTAATAATTCTCATTGAATGAATAAAGCATTACATAAGAGTATTTAAATAAATTTCAACTCAAAACTTTATTTGACATGCATAATTAAAAAACTAATATAAATCAAAATCTACTTAAATCTAATTGATCCATTCTATTTTTCACAATTGATGTTTTTATTGACTTTCATCTTCTATTAAGTTGTGCATGTAATATTATCCTATACATACTAAATATATACTAAGAGACTAATATTAACTCATGTTCATATCTAGTTACAAATATATATAATTTTTAAAATTTTAAAATTCACCAAAAATTACTAAAATGTAATTCAAAACACATATGATCACTTATGGCCCACAAAATATATCTAAAATGACTCTAACTACCTAAAAATAGTTAAGAGCACATTCTCCACTTTGATACCACTATTTTAGAGCAAACAAGAGCTTAAATAGAGTTATGGATCAAAATTTATGGCATCCAAAATATTAGACACCACATCATTAGGACACTAGAGAAAAGAAATATTTCATGAAAAAACATATTATAATTTTAAATGGAATAATATTGGACTATTTAAATAATTTTATAATTTTGAAATAAATGCATATGTGATTGAGTTACATAAAAGAATTGAAAATTTAACCTATTTTTGATTAGGTGGGTTTGTATCCTTTTCACGAAGAACATAATAATGTAGTGTATATTTGATTTATGATTGAAATTATAAATATATAATTTTGAGATTAAAAATACCATAAAATAAATGGGAGGATATAGAAGAGGTGGTTAACACAAGCATTAGCAATATGACACATGACAAAGAGTATAGATAATATATGTTTGAGTGGAAGGGCCAAGGAATTGAAAATACATTACGGATAAGTGCATTAGAAGATTAAAAATATGGAATATCATAATAATAAATCTCATGAGTATGAGTTCATTTTTATTATATTTATCCAAGGTGTATGATGTAGGAACATTAAGGTTTGCATGTAATATTATGCCTACCAGAAAAACGTTAGATTAGGAAAATTAATTGATCCTAAATTTTTGTAAGTTTCTAATTATGTATTAAGTATTTATTTGTGAGTTTTGAGTAATTATATTGGTTTATGCAATTGAATTATTTATTGAAATAAGTACTCAATGTTTTTCACAAGAGGTTGTATTAGGTATTTTGATCAAGCATAGTAATGTAGAAATAATACAACATTTCCAAAGCTCTATGATATCCTCCAAAAATTAGATAATTTTCTAGAGTTACCACATGGTTTAGTTTCTTTCCATAAATGCATAATAATGTTATGAAATTTATTTGAGGAGCTACATCTTCACTTCAAAATTACTTTGATAACTTTCGATAATATGGAGCATGGAATTGACATTAGGAGTTGGTCTACCATAAATACCCTTAATTTAGAGATTTTAGGTTTGATATAACATTACCATATATTCCAAATACATTTTGAATCATATAATAAATACACACTAAGTTTTATGATAAATATAATATTTATGAAAAAGATAGCATGTTCATTTGATGTTATAATACTTGTTAGTTGAAACACATTGCCTATGGAACCATTTAATAGTCATGGTGTTCTAATGAATGAAAAAAGGGTCTGATTCATATTTATCCATCCAATTATTATTGGTTAGGTAGCATTGATAATAACTAAATGGGATAATAGATTAATTATGTTGTGTTACAATGCATCATTTTATTATACTATTTAATATGCTCTTTTATGATGTATGTTAATCAGGAATGTGTTATATATTCAATATTATTAGTGGATTTTTCATCACATAATGTATGTAGGTGATTTTTGTGCCTATGTAAAGAATGCCCTTACGTTCATGCAAAAAGGACAAGGAATTATCAAGACAAATAAGGAATAGGGTGAATAAGATCTAGTGGATCATCAAAGTGATAAGATCAGAGACATCATAATATTTTAACATTTTATAAGTAAATATTCGAGCATATGATATTGTGATAATATATTTTTGAGATTTATATGATTATGTATTTTCATAAAATTTAAGTCAATATAGATATGCACTTTTTACATGTTGTATTACATTTATTTGTTTATCTAAGGCCTGCATGGCACATGGAATCTCTAAATTAAGACCCCTAACTATGATTGCATCAATTATTTACAACATTAAGTAATTATAATAATGGAATAAAATTAAATACAAATGTAATGAAACTAAATACAATAAATCAATAAAATATTACTAAACCTCACATGGAAATTTAATATTAAAATATATATTTTACACAAACTTAAGTTTACAAACATCAAATTATAAAATAGTGAATACAAATGATACCTGAATCTTGTGCGAAAGATTTCTCAACTAGTTATAGCAATTTTATGTTATTTTGAAAAATCTATTCTATTCCTCTTTGAATTCTCAAATATTATTGATATTAAGAAATTATAAAACAATAAATGGTGATATAAGTTTATATAATATTTATCAACTTTATTACTATCCATAATTACATAATGTTAAATGTGATGTCACATTTAATTTCACAAAAATCATATAAAGTATAAACACATATAAGTAACATTACTCATTTAGTATAGTTTTTGTAATTATGACAATCAAAGAAATCATAGTGCATCAAAAAATTATTTTAAATATTAAATTTAAAGTTTATTAAGTAAAAATTATAGTAGGACTCAATGAAATTCATTTTATTCATTTTTAATTAACTGTTTATTAATAAATTTTAAAACTTGGGTTGCGACTTAAATATATCTCAAATACAAAATTGACAAAAAAAATGTTGTTAAACCTATGAAGATAAAACAATGTTAACATAATATAAAACTATATAAGAGAAGGATAATGTGACGCTCATAATATACACAGGAGATTTAACATAAGAAATTCTTTCAAAAAATTCCTCAGATAACACTCATTATATTAACCCAACCATTTACAATATAATAAGTTATTTCTCTATATATGTTTAATATTCATCAATGCACACACACACACACACACACACACACACACACACACACACACACACACACACACACACACACACAGAGAGAGAGAGAGAGAGAGAGAGAGAGAGAGAGAGAGAGAGAGAGAGAGAGAGAGAGAGAGAGAGAGAGAGAGAGAGAGAGAGAGAGAGAGAGAGAGAGAGAGAGAGAGAGAGAGAGAGAGAGAGAGAGAGGCCATAAAATGTCAAAAAATATGCCAATAACACCTAATTTAGGCAAAGAACCAACAAACAAATATAGACACAAAAAACATATGTATAAAAAACTAATAATCTCCAAATGATCATTTTGAGGGAGAGAGAGAGAGGGAGAGAGGGGAGAGGCCATCAAATGTCAAAAAATATGCCAATAACACCTAATTTAGGCAAACAACCAACAAACAAATATAGACACAAAAAACATATGTATAAAAACTAATAAACTCCAAATGATCATTTTTCATTGGATACACATTTCTCTTATATAAGGATATGATTTTTATATATGTTGTAATTTACATAAGTTTCAACACATTTTAATTTTATAATAATATCATCTACACCATGACATTACAATAGGAAGTATTTAAAACATTTTAAAAATTGAATAAATTTTAGAAATGCTAGAGGTATAAGGTGCAATACCCTTGTATTAGAAGATTTAATAATCAAAACCTATAACAATCTCATCTCATATTATAAAAAAAAGTATTAGATAGATAGATAGATAGATAGATAGATAGATAGATATATAGATAGATAGATAGATAGGTAGATAGATAGATAGATAGATAGATAGATAGATAGATAGACAGACAGACAGACAGACAGACAGACAGATAGATAGATAGATAGATGAATACATAGATGGATAAATACATAGATAGACATGTAGACATAAATATAAATAGATAGACAAATAAATGGAGAAATAGGTAGGTAGGAAGGTATGTATGTAGGTAGGTATTATAGATATACTGATAGATAGATAGGTAAGGTTATATATAAATGGACAGATAGATAGGGTTCACATTAGTTTTCTACTTAAGGTTAAGGATTAATGGTCATACGTTCAAAAAAATTATTTAGGAGTTAAATTAGCTTTATATCTTTTTTTATATCTTGAAACCTTTACATTGGTGAATGATGTAATGTTATTTTTTACTATCATCTGTACATTAGTATAAGTTACAACCCTTTCAATTATACTTAAAAATTAAAAATGGCACAAAATTAAAGTTGTAATAGCTTAACAAAAATTTAAAAGGGAAAATATTTTTGATAGAAATAATTATGCAATATTAAACATGACAAACAAAAAAAATTTGTTGCACACATTTCTCAAAAGTTTTCATACACTATGATGCATTCATTCGTATGTATAAAAAATAAACAACAATTTGATAATTATAATTTTAAAATAATTAAATATAAATATAAATATAAATATTTAGTTTTTTATTTTATTGTGTTGCTAATAAATTATATAGATATTGATTTCCAATGTTAACATAAAATCTTAATTAGTTACACTAGCTAAATAATTACAAATAAGGTCATGAAGTGTTTATTTATCTGAAAATTATTATTATGTGTATACTTTTTAATATCAATTTTCTAATTAGAGTAACCACGCATTTTATAACTAGCATGGATACTAGCCTTAGACACATTAGGAGGTCCTAGTCTCTGGGGAAGAGCTAATACTGTATTTGACTCTAATGTAGTAACCAACTAGTTTTGATTGGATTGGAAGCTAGCTTGGGTTATGAGCCCAAGTCATAGGAAAATCTTAGGGTCCCTAGGGTAGTGTCAATTTGATTTTCACTGGACTAAGAACTAGCCTAAATAGAGAAGGTCCATATATCTAGGGAACAACAACTACCACTTTTGACTAGTGTGGGAACCAATAACTAAAAAAGACCTCAATAAACCAAGATAACAAAAGTAGAAAAACCCGGTAAAGATATATTATGGGAGATAATATGGTAATAGAGGCCCAAGACTCATATGCATCTAATTTTGAATGGTTCAAGATTAGAAATTGCATAAGAAACTTGTACGGGGTATAACCTAGATAAAGAAAGTAGAGGTCTAGGACTCAGGATCTTCCACATTTAAATGGTGTGGTAACCAAATTTTTTTTACTAGATTGAGGACTAGATTGAGTAGAAAGAGTTAGAGGCCCAGGGCTTATAAAGAACTCCTAGATCTCCTAAAGAATTAACAAACTGATTTTGACTAGATCAAGAACTAATCTGGACATAAATAGAGGTCCAAGTCTCCAAAGATTTACAAATATCCACTTCATATGAAAAGAATAAAACCCAATAAATTTGAGCTAGACTGAGAACCATCATGGGAAAAAGAACTTAGAGGCCTAGGTCTCGAGTGGAACCTTCAGGTTTTCCCAATTAAGGTCCCTAAGGACCCAACCTATAATAGAATCATTATTGGAAAAAACCACCATAGCTAGAATTATCCCATGGGTAACTAGTATGAGATCTAAATTGGGTAGAAAAATGTAGAGGCCCACACTCAAATTTTTCCACTTTTGATAGGTGCAACAACCATCCAATTTTTATTGGATCCAAAACTAGCCAGTGCAGAAGTAACTAGAAGCCCAAATCTCAAAATGAATCTTCAAAATCCTCTAGGAACCAAGTGAAATGATTTTGACTATATTAAAGGCCATCTTGGACACAAATGGAGGTCTAGGTCTCCAACAGACTTTCTAGGTCCATAATGAACCAGAACCCAACTGAGGCATAAAAAGTTAAACGCTGACAATTCCATAATAATTCCAAAGGGGAAAATTGGAGATGAAAACCATAGGGACTCCCAAAGTCCCTAAATGAGTCTATTTACCTAAGGGGGATCACTTAGAGGATCCAAGAATTAGGGTAAAATATGGTACATTCCCTCAGAATAGAGGAATGAGAAATGACCCACACTCAATTTGAACAAGATTGAGAACCAACCTAGGCATAAAAGGAGGTCTAGGTTTCCATGAAACATCTACTACTTTTGAATGGGCCAGAATCCATTATGGGATTTGAAAAGTGCAAGGCCCATATCTCTAAATAAGTCCTTTTGATCGCCCAAGGGACCCAACATTCCAACAACATAATCTAATGTATGGAAATTAATATGCATATTATTAATAATTATATTGAGTTTTTTTAACATTATAGTGTTCAATTTTTCATTGATAAATTTGTCATTATTAACTATATATTTAATTTAATTTATATATTAATTTCCACTAGAGACCAAGAATGGATAATGGGGTTAAATAAAATATTTCATTAATCTATTATATAAATGGAATGCCAAATGAATATGTAAAAGTTACATATAAAGATAAATAAAATAAAGTTGTGAGAAAAATTTAATAAGCAATAAAAAATCTAGTATTTGAAGGTGATAGTTATTAAAACTAATTAACTATACATTTTAGTATAGATCTTGATAATGTTGTATGGATATGTGGTATCTTGCACTTCTTAAAATCTATTATTTTTGTATGTGCAAATATCAATTTGAATATTCTTTATCAGAGTTGAAGAGTCTTATGGATAAACAAAGCTAAACATATTTGGTATTAATACTAACTTAAGGTACTTAAGGATCCATGAGAGTCTCTAAAAAGACAACGTTATCTTCCCTGAATCTCATAGTGGACAAGGAACCTAAATACTAAAAAAAATTACATTCAAGTACTAGAAACACAATTGTCATATACACTAGTCATGTAGGAGGTTGTGGTTAGACTACATTAAAATTAATAAGAGAAATACCAAAATTGAGAGAAAGAGATCCATAAGTAGGATGGCAACATCTTATTCGTGTACTCAAAAACTAATTTTGATCTTAATAAAAACATGAATAAATTTTTGAATAATGAAGTTTTACAAATACCTTTATTGATTTCTTATTTATTGAGCTAAAAAGTATTAATAATTTTTTTAGCATAGTTATTATAAAAAAATCTCAAAAAAATAAATAAATAATCAAAATAACATTATAAAAATTTTTCCACTCTTGTCTTTACAAAAGAAGAACTCACAACCATTGAGAACAAGGAAGAACACCTATCCACCATGGGCATGATTTATCAGTTCATAGGCTTTTGGCCAAATCTCTCTTAGCTCCATGAATGGATTTTGAAGGAATGATAGGATTTGATTACAGGTAAGATTCAAATCCGTCCTTATGCGAAAGGCATATTTATTGTGATATTTGATAACATTGAAGATAAACATGCAGTCTTTAGTGATGAACTTTTGTGGGAATGGGGAGATCATTTGCTTATGACTCAGTGATGGCACCTTGATTTCAACCCTTATACTAAAATTTTTAATTTAAAACCTATTTGTATTAGTCTTCCTAGTCTTCCTCTTCAATTTTGGGAATGTGATGTTTTAGTAACCATAGTAGAATCCATTAGATAATTTTGGGGTGTTGACCCCAAAACCCCTGGAAGAGATTCATTCAACCTATGCCAAGATTTTGGTTAATGTTGATATCACTAAATATTTACCTGCACAAATAGAACTAAAAGTTAGAAATAGAACTTGGATGCAGCTGGTAGACTATAAAGTTCCTCCCTTCAGATGGCACAAATATGCTTCCAATCTAGCAATTTGGTAAATGATTGTCCTTCCCTTAAACATAAAAATAAAAATTCTTGAAGTAAGAAAGATGGCCCTGGACACATTATTGTACAATCTCTAGGTAAAAGAGAAGAAAGTAGTACAACTCCTATTCCGGTTCCGGTAATTGCAAATTTCAAGTGTACAATCAGAGCAGGGGCAGAAACTAGTTTCATAAAGTTTTAATTTTGATGATGAGGATAATCTTTTGGCTCATACCTCTTCAAAATAAAATCCAATCCGCCATTTTTGAAAAAGTTGTATTGTCAAATGACTCACTTGAAATCTCCATTCCAATTCTACTGATCTCTAGGGGGAGGAGGAGATTGAACTATTGTGTATAATAACAAAGGAACTAAAGGCAAAAAAGACATGGATCCTTTGAAAATGACCCTTAGATCTCAAAAATAACATTTTTTAGCATGGATCATAGCTTTGTTTTGTTTCTTAGCTCTTTAGCTGTTAAGTGGCTATTGTTGTTTGTTTGTTGTTTTGGAAAATCTTTGCTCTTTTATTTGTTTTTTTTCGATCTAGATGTGTTGTTCAGGTGCATTTTTTGTACTAAATAGGGCCTCTTTTTCAAAATCCCACTTTTACCATTAATAAAAAACATTATAAACTTGAATATAATTTAATTAAAATAAAATAAATATTTTCAAACTTACGAGATCAATAATAAATTTATGATATGCTTTCAATATAACATAAAAAACAAAGTTCACATTTATAAATAATTGTTAATATTTAGTGATATGACATTATCATTTTCTAAAGATTAAAATATGAAAGAAAAAATTAACAATCAATCACATAGATAATAACTTACAATTTAATGTAAATTTATTATGATTTTAATTGAAAATTATACTAAAATAAATATATAAAATATAAAAATTAATTAAAATTAATTTGAAAAAGATAATTATCTTATTCAAAAAAATGATTGGAAATACAACTTGCTCTCCACATGAACTAGTAAGTGACATTAATAAAAACCAGTGATCCAAAGTACCACGGGTTCCTCTTTATTAGAAAAATATAGTTTTATTAAAAATATTAACATGGTAATATGAACAAATCGGTCGCATAAGCGAATTGACAATCACATGATGGGCACAGGTTGAAGGAGGATTTAAGTGACATGATTTTTAATCTCTTTGTCTGCATTTAAGAAGTAAGAAGCTATCTCTTTTTAGGTAGAAAAATTGATAAATTCTTGAGATGTTGTAAGCATGATCAAAATCTATTGGTTAGGGATCACACCTAAACACAAACCAATCCACATTTCATTAAGAAAATAAATACAAGATGAACAACCAACAATCTACAGGACTTTGAAATAATGGACATGAATGACTTTGAAATAATGAACATGAAAAGATGTATTATTATCATGATGATTATTAATGAGGAGTATTTTGAGGTGGCTTAAATGTCTCTGTGAATGGTCATAAAAATTAATTAATAATATTAATTTTTAAATAAATTAATATTATAAAAATTTAAATATCTTTTTGATATTATAATATTTTATTTATATTTTTATATACAATTATAAATAAAAAGTTAAAGGAAAAAAAAAAAAAATATTATAAACAAAGAGAAGTCACAATAACAGTTTAAATAAGGAAGCATTTTCCATTATTATATAAGAAGTTTTATATTTTGTAGATCGCTTGAAGTTCTCGCCGAAACATTGATTGCATTAAGTTGAAGTCCAATTTGGCAAAATATAAAAGCTCTTTATTTCTCGGCACCCTGAAAAAACAGATATGACAGGTTAAATTAAATTAAATTATTATTTTTCTGTCTTCCACCTTTTTAATATAGCCATAAACGTTTTACAATGAACACTTGATAAGGCATATTGTTGTACCAACCGTACTCCAGATTGAACGTTATCTGTGTTCCAAAAGTAATGGTTAGAATTTAAAGGAAATAATTCACTTCGTTACAAATAAAATAAAACAGAAATTCAAACGCAGGTAATCTAAACATTTTGAAAGCTTTGTAGTATATAGATATCCATCACTATCACCATCACCTCTCGTGAAAGATAGGAGCTAATTTCAGTCTTCTATAGGGCTTGATTTAAATATGTAGTGGTAAAGTCTTTAGCCTCGTCCATAACTTTTGCCTGGATAAAACAATCAAGGAAGCCCAAAAGAAGTTTATAATTGTTTTTATCTCCTCCTCTGATTGAGTGATTGAGCACCAGAACCCTCCATTTTTTTGCTTTGAATTGTTGTGACACATTTGCCACCATATCATCCAGGATGTTATAATTATTAGAGTACCAATCATATATTAAGTGTAAATAGAAAATCAGAGGTTCTCTAAGTGTATAATGCCAATTGTGTTTACAGATAAACTTGCAATATTAATATTATTGGGACTATAGAGTTGCATATACCTTACCTCCTCCATAAAACGTTACAATAGAAGCAACGTTAATAATCAGACATTACTGTTCAATATCACCTCAAATTAACTATGTAATAAGAATGAGTTACAAACATAACCAATCACTCAAAAGATCAATGCAATATTGGTCAAATGAGGCATTCTTTATTCACTGGCTTGGAAAACACAAGTTTAAAATTTCAAAAAATATTCGTCTTTTTAAAAAAACTTATTATTACAATAATATTTGCTTAAAAGTTTAGTTATATAATTTCCTAAAACAATAGACACCTGAGGACATGGGATTGCTTTATTACAAAGCTTGTTATGATGGGTAGGTTTGCCAAGGATGACAATACAAGGGAAACTAGAAATAAGAGCCATTGGAAGGTTTGCAGACGATGGCAACTAAGGAAGACTATTTACTGGCATTTTAAAGCAAAGGTTAATGACTGCACAGAAGTCTTGAAAATACGAACATTGAAAATCAATCTTCTGGATGATCAATTTTATGTATTTTTTTTCCTTGTAAGATTATGATTTGTGTATTGACAGAAGACTGGTGCGTTGACAAAAGGTTGGTGTATTGGTGTACCAGGACTGTCCAATCCGTGGTTAATCAAACATTAATTTCTTCAATTTTAATTGATTGTAAACATATGTCGAATGTAAAATTCCTTTTACCATACTCCTCCTCACTTAAAACTTTGATGATATCGGCTTTAGTGTCTATAATAATAATTAGTTTTTATTATTAAATTAATATTGTCTAAGTTTCTTTTGTGCTTTAAATATAAGTTAAAAAATAATTTAGGTGAATTTATCGTTAAGTTATATAGTTAGGTGAAGATTCTATCATCCTCCTTATCACTTAAAACTATGATGTTATGAACTTTACTATATATAATATAATATCAAATTTAATAATAATAATTTTTTTATCATTAAGTTAAAAAATATTTTAGGTGAATCTATCATTAAGTTATATAATTAGGTGAAAATTTTATATATCGTTTTTATATGATAATTTTTGAGGGTTAAATTTTATTAATTTTACTGATTACATTATATTTCTCAAATAAATTAGATATTGATATTGATATTGAAAGTGTTATTAGTCCATGTCAATTTAAGATTAATAGAATCATTATTCAATTATTAGATTTTTGATCACCTAATCAAATTATATGAATTATATATTATAAATAATAATTATAGAGTTTTGTTAATATTTGATATATAAATATTAACATATTTTTTAGGTGTTTTGATTAAAGTAAGTCCATTTTGGATTTAGTCTGGGTACCAATGCAGACATATTAAGAAGTTTGGGTTTTTCTCCAGCCAAAAAAAGATAGAAAAGGGAACAATTCATCAGGTGAACAAAAAGGATAATGTCAAAAGAGGTAAAAAAGTAGAAGTGCAGAAAGGGCCCAAAAAGGGAGGAGCAAAAGAGAAAAAGCATCAACCACCTTTGCATGGTACAAAAACCAATTGATTTTAGAGACTGAACCAATAAAAGGCAACTACCACATTTGATTAGTGTGACAACCACCCTATTTTTAACTAGACCAGAAATCAACCTAGACAGGAAGAGGTAGAGGTCCAAGTCTTATAAAGAGGAGCCACTTCTGATTTTGACTAGTGCGATAACCAGTCAGCTTTGGCTAGACTGAAAACTAATCTGGGCAAAAGGAGAAAGAGGCCAAGGGTTTTGAATACCTTCAGGGTCCCCCAAAGAACCAAAGAACCAATTTTTGCTAGATCAAAAACTAACATGGACATAGAAGGAGGTCAAGTTCTCCCAAGAAACCTTCAAGGTCCATGCAGACCCAATTCCCTAAAGAATCAACATAGACAAAAGGCTGATAAAATGAAGCCCAAAAATAAAACCTAAGCAAGGCCCAGTGCTCAAGAGTATCAATAGGGTCATAAAAGACTAGGAGACTAATTTGACTAGATTGGGAACTAGCTTAAATACAACTGGAAGTTTAGGTCTGCAAATACAACAAAGAGAGATACAACCTTTCTAGGTCCCCTACAGAACCTAATTTAAATAGGACACTTCTAAAAGTAAAATCCAAAAACTATACTAGCCACAAGGATTGGAACCGATATTCAAAATAAAACATTCCAAAATTTATCTAGGTCTAGACCCAGATTAGGCACATAAGGAGGCCCAGAACTCCAAAATAATAAAACCCTCTCCCTTGAAAGTCAAAATAGGGAATTTTAGGTTTAAAAAGTTAAATGATACTCTTCCCTACTAGGATAATTTTTTTTATTGAAACATAAAACACCTCTCTTGACCATTCTATATGGGTAAAAGTTTTTGCTACCCAACACGATGTTCTAAGACATTATTGAACCACTGTCTCCTCCCATGAGAACTAAAATTTTTTGCATTACATTTTGTAGTGTGACCGAATAATGTGTTGTGTTGTGGAATGATATTTTTAGAAGACTAATAAAATCATATATTTTAGAGTTTATTGTTTATCTAAGACTGACAAGGTTAAAAAAACTATATTTGAGTCTCCTTTGGTAGATGATGAATTTGTTAACTACATGAAGCCAATATAGAATATACGACTAATTTTTATAATTTAAACAAAATAAGATAAACAATAAAGTTTGATTCAAAATAGATTAGTATATATTTTTCCATCCATTCTATGTCACCTAGCTCAAGTGTTATCCTCTAATGAACCCACAAATTAACAAGACAAATAAAATTACCAATAGGTCAAGATTTTGAACAATAACTTGTATTAATTCATATTGACTTGAAATGATTACAAATCTAAACCATGCTTAAATAAGCCTCAACTCAAAAATTAGAGTTGACATGCAAAAATATAAAAAATTAAAATCTAAAAAAATTGTCTATTTTTAGTAGCTGCTATTTATAGTAAGTTTCACATGCAAGTGCACATAGATCTAAAAATTTATCAAAATTACCTAAATACTAAAATTATCCCATAGGATGAAATTCAACTAAATTTGACATCCAGTTCTAAAAATATAAAATTAGAAAAAACCTAAAAAAATAATTAAATCACAATTTTAAACCCTCAGATGATCACATACGGCCTCCAAAAAATATCAAAAACATTACTAGGCTAGCAGGACAACCTATGAAAATAATAACCTTTTTGATACAATCATTTTGGTGCATGGAAGAGCTCAAACAGGTCTTTGAGTAAAAAGTTATGGCCTCCAGAAGTTTGGCTTATTTTTCTACACCATTCTCCTCTGGTTGAAAACAACTCAGCTCCTATGAATTGGCCTAATTATACTACTACCATTTGTTTGTATCTATCTTTTTCAGCTCCCATTATATAATCCAAGTGTTGTCTTCTTGATGCAATCCTTCCCGTTGCACCAAATACTTGTTATAATTCCCTTGCCTTGTGCTCCCTGTCTTCATATCCAAAATTTGCACTATTTTTTCTTTCTTCTTTTTTGGAACCTGCTACTCCCAGTTTACTTCTGCATCTTCGTCATCTTCACCATCTTCTTTATACATTTCATGTAAATATGAAACATTAAATACTAAAGATATATAAAAAAATTTGGTGATGCAGGGGTATCATTTTGTCTTAAATATTTATTTTGATATTTATTTTTGTGAGCTAATGCCACATGAAGGGAGGTTTAGGGAGTTACTTTTTAAAATTAGTATTTTATTTTGTTCTAGGGAAATTAGCTATGTACCCATGGCACATTTAATGAGAAACAAAAAAAAAAATGAGTGAGAGAGAAGTTGAGCGGGATTTTTTGAATTTAAAAACAGGTAGGTGAAAGGTTTAATGACCATTTTAGTGCTGCCCTAAACTTTAAGAAGGATTTTTGAGGGGCAAACTTCTATATTTTTTTGGTATTTTTGAAGAGAAGAACAAGGAAAAATAAGAGAGAGGAGGAGAGCAAAAAGGGAAGGTCTAAAATAGACAGAGTAAGAATAAAGGTTTAGAATAGCAACAATCATACAAGAAAAATCAAGCTAGAGGGAGTAGAGAAGAGCAACTAAGGCAAAAGACACAAAGGACAATAGTATACATGTAGCAGATAAAAAGGAAGGAAGTGAATTACAGAGGGAGCTCTATTCTGCAAACATTTTTGAAATTATGTGTAAGATAGTGTAAACCACTATCATTTGAATATAATATAGTAATATTATCTTAATACCTATTGTCTCTTTGTCTGTGCTTATGAGTGTTAAATGTGTGGAAATTTTTGATTTGAAAGTTAAAGTTTTGATTTATAATTTTATAGTCCTTTAGGTAGCTAAAAATTCTAGACAGTCACCTATAACAAAAACTACAGGTACCCATACCAACCTACATCCATTATTGTAGGTACCCATATCAACCTATAACCATTGCTGTAGGTACCCATAACAACAACCTATTTTTGGCATTAACTTAGTGTGTGTCTTTGTAGTTATTTTTTATGCCTCTAAAGCCATTTATAGGACCTAAAACACATGTGTTGACCTCTGTAGATATTATGTGATGTTGTTTATAGCAACATAACCCCTCCCTTTCCACTTGTTTGATCATTTTAATGGATTTTTAGGCACCTACAAGGGTGTGGGTGCCATCAACATGGTATCAGAGTATAGCTACAGCTTTGGGAAGAGGGATAGTGAGTTGAGATTGGGGGTGGAAGAATCCTTGTGATTGGAACTATGGATGTGTCCCTACATTAAGGTATATTACAACTAGAAGACTGCAGTAAGAAGGAAAAGGAAAAGAAGGTGAGTTAGAGCAATAGGATGTCACCAAATAGAAGGATGTTTGAGGCTATATTTACAAAAATAGTAGGAAGAATAGATGAAGTGTTTGAAACCCTAAGGGGAATGTAGAAAAGAATGAATGTAGTAGAAGGTAGAATGACAAGAGGCAGAGTTGATGAAGAAAATGATACTGAAGATGATAAAAGAAGAGAAAGATGGTTGGACAAGAAGGTGAAGATGCAAATAGAGATATAGATGCCAGCGAAAGAAGGCTTATAAGAGTTATTTTCAACATTGGAAAAGGAACAAGGGTAGAATTACCAAGCTTCTCAAAAAGTTTAGAAGTGGATGAACTAATTTAATAGATAATAGAGATGGAAGAATAATTCAAGTATGATGAAGTAGAAGACCCAAAAAGAGTGAAGGTTGCTCAATTTTTTTTGAAAGGTCATGCAACATTGTGGTGAAAAGAGGTGCAGGCTGAGAGAAGAAGTGGTAGAGATAAGATAACTTGGTGAGATTAAATGGTGAGCAAGATGAAGGCTAAATTCCTACCTAGTGATTATCAACTTGGAATTTTGAAGAATTTGCATAATTTAAAGCAAACAAAGTTAAGTGTGAAGGCCTATAAAGAGGATTTTTATAAGATTTCTATCAGATCTAGTCATAATGAATTGGACCATGAAAAAGTACCAAGGTATGTTGATTAGTTGAGATTGAACATTCAAGATGAATTAAGTATGATAAGGATATGAAATATGGAAGAAGCATACCAGTATGATTTAAAGGCTAAAGAGAAATTGGCAAGGAAGCAAAGAATAAACAAAGGTAGAGGTGGATTCAGCAAAGGTAAAGTACAACAATAGAAAAACTACGACCATGGTAAGGATGCCAACCCATCAAAAAGTTAAAAATAAAAAGCTGAAATAAGGTCAAGATCATACCCCATGAGAGGTAGAGGTGGATATGGAAGAGGCCAAGGTAGATGCTTTCAAGGCACATGTTTTAACTGTGGACAGTCATGCCATATATTTTATGAATTCCCATAACATAGATCAGAAGGATCAAAGAGAATAGGGGTAGAAAGTGCACATGTAACAAAAGGGGATAGTGAATATACACAATTTATTAGTCAACTAGATGAACCTAAGAAAGGATAAGAACTTATGGGGAATAGGACATTATTGAAGCCAACCAAGAAAGAAGATGAACATGTCCAAACGAAAAATTATTTAGAACAATATGTAAATCAGGGGGGAAATGCTGCAAAGTCATAATAGATAGTGGAAACACTAATAACTTAGTTTCAATTGAAATAATGGATAAGCTAGGGTTAAAAAGGATAGATCATCCTACCCCTTACAAGGTGTCATGGTTATAAAAAGGGCACCGAGTCTTGGTTGATTAGCAATGCCTTGTGAGTTTTTGAATAGGCAGATATGAAGATGAGGTATGGTGTGATATTATGCCCATGGATGTATGCCACTTACTCTTGGGGAGGCCATGGAATTTTTATAGAAAGGTAATCCATAATTGAAGAGCAAACACTTATACATTGGATAAAAATAGAAGAAAACACACTCTCACACCATTGGAAACCAAGGAAGAAGAGGTGGAAGGTGGTCCAAGAATGTTGCTAGTGGAAGGAAATAAATTTTTGAAAGATATTAAAGGGGAAGGACTATATTTTGAAGTGGTTCCTAAGGAGCTACATGTAGGTGCAACAACTAACAATAGTGACATGCTTTTAGAAGTAAAGGAGCTGCTTGAAGAATTTGATGAAATGGTGTCCAAGGATTTATTTGAAGGATTGCCACCTATATGGAGCATTAGCCATCATATTGATTTAATTATATGGGAAATTTCACCCAATAAAGAAATGTATAGCTTGACACCAATATAAAATGAAGAAGTGAACAAATAAGTAAAATATCTATTGGAAAGAGGGCTAATTTGAGAAAGCCTTAGCCCATGTGTAGTACTAGCTGTATTAGCACCAACAAAGGATGGTGAATAGAGGATGTGCATGGACTCAAAATCCATTAATAAAATAACAATAAGGTATCATTTTACTTTACCAAGAATGGATGATCTCATGGACTATTTAGGAAAGGCTAGGTATTTTACAAAGATTGATTTAAAGATTGGATATGCCAAATTAGGATAAGAAAGGGTGATGAGTGGAAGACTGATTTTAAGACCAAAGAGGGGTTGTATGAATGGTTAGTAATGCCATTTGGGTTAACAAATGGACTGAACACTTTTTTGAGGTTAATGAATGAAGTGCTGAAACCATTTTAGGGAAGTTTTTGATTGTTTATGTTGATGATATTCTGATTTTTAGTATCAGCAAAGAAGATCATTTATTACATATTAGAAAAGTTTTACAAAGGCTCAAGGAAGAAAGGTTATTGGTGAATTTGAAAAAGTGTAGTTTTATGAAAAATAAATTGGCTTATTTTGGATATGTTATCTCTAAACAAGGGTTGAAAATGGATCCAAAAAATGTACATGCTATCATTGAATGACCAACACCTAGGAGTGTACATGATGTTAGAAGTTTCCATGGTTTAAAAATTTTCTATCTCAAGTTTATTCAAAAATTTAGTGGTATATGTGCACCCATAACTGAAACTATAATGGGAGATAAGAAAGATTTTAAGTGGATAGTAGCAGAAAATATAAGTTTTGATATTTTGAAGAACAAAGTCACAAAAGAACCGGTATTAGCATTACCTAATTTTACAAAAGTGTTTCAAGTGGATTATGATGCAAGTGGGATAGCCATAAGAGCAGTTTTAAGCCAATAGGGTAGACCTATTGCATACTTTAGTGAGAATCTTAATGATGCTAATAAGAGGTATTTAGTTTATGACTAAGAATTTTATGCTATTATGCAAGCTTTAAAGAAGTGGCATCATTATTTGATTCCAAAAGAGTTTATTCTCTACACGGATCATCATGATTTACAATTTATTAATAGTCAAACCAAGTTGAAGCAAATACATATGAAATCAATTGAATTACTACAAGGATATACTTTTGTTCTCAAGCATAGAAGTGGGAGTTCAAATAGAGTAGTAGATGCATTGAGTAGAAGAGAAGCATTGTTGACTAAAATGAGAGTTGCAATATTTGGATTTGATGCTATGAAAGAGTTGTATAAGGATGATTTGGACTTTAAAGATGCATGGAAATCATGTATGGAGCCTACTAGTATGGATAGGACACCTTGGATGGATTATTTTATACAAGATGGACTATTGTTCAAAGGTCAACAACTTTGCATACCACAAGGATCAATGAGGCATAATTTAATAAGAGAAAAACATTGTAGTGGTTTAGCTGGACATTTTGGAGCTGATAAAACAATGACACAACTTAGTGAAAGATAGTTTTGGATAAAGATGAGGGGAAAAATCAAAAAAATTCTACAAGGATGTCAAATTTGTCAATATGCCAAAGGAAGGATTCAAAATATAGGCCTATATCAGCCATTATCTATACCAAAGAAACCACGAGAAGATGCGAGCATGCATGGATTTTGTGCTCGGACTTCCAAGAACATAGCAAGGTAAAGATTATATTTTTGTGGTTATTGATAGATTTTACAAAATGGCTCACTTTATAACTTGTGATAAGACAAATGATGTAGCACATGTAGCAAATTTTTTCTTTAAAGAGGTTGTTAGATTACATGGTTTGCTAAGAAGTATCATTTCAAACCTTGATACCAAGTTTGTGGGACATTTTTGGAGGATACATTGGAAGAAATTAGGGATTGATTTAAAGTTTAGTTCTACATATCATCCTCAAACGGATGGATGGATTTTGGTTGTTAACCATAGCTTGAGAAATTTGCTAAGATGTTTAGTTTGAGACAAGCCTACACAATGGGATTTAGTATTGCCTCAAGTTGAGTTTTCATACAATGACACAATAAATAAAATCATAGGTAAGACTCCATTTTAGATTGTTTATGGGCATAGTCCTAGAAGTATTTTAGAATTAAGGAATCTTTCAAATATTGAGGGATATAAGAGAAGTGCTGAAGGAGAGGAATTTATAAAATATATACAAGATTTGCATCAGCAAGTGAGAGAAAAACTCAATTGGAGTAATGAAAAATATAAAGAGAAAGCTGATTTGAAGAGGAGGGAAAAGAATTTTGAAGTGGGAGATATGGTATTGGCACATCTACAAAAGGAAATATTTCCCAGCCATGCCTACAATGAACTGAAGTGGAAGAAGATTAGACCATGTACGGTCATCAAGAAGTTTTCATCGAATGCCTATGAGTTGGAGCTGCCTGAAGGTTTTGAAATCTCTCCAATTTTTAATGTTTTTGATTTATATACTTATCATGAGGGAGAGACATCACAACTATAAGAAGAAGAGAAGACATTACCAATAAAATGGAAGGAGCAGCTACCTAAGAAAACACAAGAGGAGATTGAAGATATTTTAGATTCAAGAGTGATTAAGAAGATAAGGGGCAAAGAATACAATGAATATTTAGTAAAATGGAAGGGTAGACTAGTGGAGGATGCACTATGGTTAAGCCCAATAGAGATGGAATAACTCTAGTTAGCACAAGATGATGGAATTATTGACCTACAACAACTGGACCCTTAACTCACAGTAATAGAGATCTTTATATAGTGAGCAAGGGCTCACAAAACTTTCTAGCCCAATAGTTTGATGTAGGGACATCATTTTGTTTTAAATATTTTTTATTTATTTATATTTTTATCAGCTAATACCATGTGAAGGGGGTTTAAGGAGTTACTTTTTAAAATTAATATTTTATTTTGTTCTAGGGAAATCAGCTACCTAATCGTGGCACATTTAATAAGTAGTAACAACAAAATGAATGAGAGAGAAGTTGAGTGGGAGTTTTTGAATTAAAAAATAGGTAGTTGAAAGCTTTAATGACCATTTTGGTGTTGCATTAAGATTTAGGAAGGATTTTTAAGGGGGAAACTTCTATATTTTTTTTGGTATTTTTTAAGATAACAAGGCAGAATAGGAGAGAGGAGGAGAGAAAAAAAGAAAGGTCCAAAATAGACAGAGTAAGAAGAAAGGTTCAGAATAGCAACAAGCATACAAGGACAATTGAGATAGAGGGAGTAGAGAAGAGCAGCTAAGGCAAAAGACACAGAGGATAGTAGTATACATGTAGTAGAGAAGAAGGAAGGAAGTGGAAAAATAGAAGGATCTCTATTTTGCAAACATTTCTGCAACTATATGTAAGAGAGTGTAAACCACTATCATTTGAATATAATATAGTACTATTGTCTTAATAGCTGTTGTCTCTTTGTCTATGCTAATGAGTGTTAAATGTGTGGAAATTTATATTCTAAAAGTTCAAGTTTTGATTTATAATTTTAAAGTCCTTTATATTGTTGAAAATTATAGATAATCACCTACAACCAATGCTACAGGTATTTTTAGTAACCTACAGCCATTGCTACAGGTAACCATAGCAAGAACTTATTTTTGGCAACAACTTAGTGTGTGTCTCTACAGTTATTTTTTATGCCTCTAAAGCCATTTATAGGACCTACATCACTGTGTAGACCTTTGTTAAGGTTGTGTGAGGTTGTTTACAACAACAAAATCCCTCTTTTTCCACCTATTTTCTCATTTTATTTGGTTTTTAGGCACCTACAAGGGGGTGGGTGCCATCATTTGGTAAATTCACCTCATATGCATTATCATTGATTTTTTTTACAATTTTGCATGGTCCAATTTTATTTTACTTCAACTTGTATGTGCCTTTTGATAATCTTTCTTCCCTCAAGTAAACCATTATCAACTCTCCTTCTCCAAATAATTTGGAACTTCTCTTGACATTTATTGCTACTTTATATTTCTCATTAATTTATTGTAATTTTCTTCTTACTCATTGTAACTATTGTATATGCTCTATAAAATCTTCTACAGTATGACTAATTTTATCTGTAATCAAAAATTGTACCAATTCTAAAATACCCATAGGATTTCTCCCATAAACAATTTGAAAATGTGACTTTCCTCTTGATCTACTCACTGAACTGTTATATGCAAACTTAGTTTGTGGTAAGGCCAAGTCCCATTGCTTTTGCTTCTCTCCCACTATACATCTCAATAAAATTTTCAAGATCTTACTCATAACTTCTATCTATCCATTTGTTTGTGGGTGATATGCACTACTAAATTGTAGCTTAGTACCCATCTTGTTCCACAAAGTCCTCCAAAAAGGAATTAAATTTTTTGTGTTCCTATCTAAAGTAATAGTTTTTAAAACACCATGCAATCTCACAATATCTATAAAAATTAATTCTACAAATCTAGTGGCATCATTGGTTTTCTTACATGCAATAAAATGAACTATTTTAAAACATCTATCTACAACACAAAAAATTGAATCATTATCTCTTTGTGTGTTTGGTAATCCTAACATAAAATCCTTACTCAAATCTATCCATGGCCCTCTTAGAACCTGTAATGGAATGTAAAGTCTCATATTTTGTGCATATCCTTTAGCCACCTGACATATTCTGCACCTTCAAACATACTTTGTCACATCTCTCTTAATCTTTGGCCAAAAATAATTTTCATCCACTAAAGCTATTGTCTTCGTCTTACCAAAATATCTAGCCAAACCACCACTACACAATTATCCTATTATATTATCTCATAGAGACCCAACTAGAATGCATAATTATTTCCATTTGAAGAGATAACCTTCATATATAATTTACTCATCATTAATAATATCTGTCCCACCAGTTAATGTATTCCTACACTGTTCAACTATCTTGCCAAAATATAGATCAGTATCATATAACTCTTTGATAAATTTAAATCCAAATACTTCACTTTCCATAGTAGTTAATAATTCTACCCTTTTTCTCAATGCATCAACTACTTGATTTATGCTTCAACACAAAAATATACCCCTGCAAGAAAGAAACCCACTTTTCATGCCTACTATTTAACTTCTTTTATGTATTCAGATACTTCAAAGCCTCATGATCTGTAAATAGTATAAACTCCTTAGGCACCAAGTAGTGCCTCTAATATATTAATGCTTGTACAATTGCATAAAGTTCAACATCATAATTAGAATACTTTATTCTTACTTCATTGAATTTATCACTGAAATATGCTATTGGCTTTCCTTCTTGACTCAAGATAACACCAATTCTCATAAATTAAGCATCACAATCAACCTCAAACATTTTGATAAAATCTGGTAATGCTAAAATTGGCCTTTTTGTAATCTTATTCTTAGAAAATTCAAAGCTTTTTATGGCTACTCTAGTCCATGCAAATTCCTTCCCTTTCATGCAATCTATTATTCATGCCACAATACTACTAATTTTTTTAATAATTTATTTATTAAAAGTTGTTAAACCATGGAAACTTCTTACCTCTGTAATGTTTTTTAGAATAGGCCACTCAACAATTGACTTGATCTTTTCTTTATCCAGTTTCACATCATTTGCTGAAACTACAAGTCCCAAAAATACCAAACTATTTTGCATAAACCTACACTTCTTCAAATTTGCATACAACTTTTCCCTTCTTAACAAATCCACTACCATGCCTAAATGTTATAAGTTTTCTTATTTAGTCTTACTGAATATCAAAATATCATCAAAATAAACAACCATAAACTTACCAATATATTCTTGTAGCATTGTAATCATTGCCCTCATAAATGTGCTAAGTGAATTAGATAATTGAAATGGCATCACCATCCACTCATATAAGCCATCCCTAGTCTTGAATGGAGTTTTCCACTCATCTCCTTCATGAATTCATATATGATAATAGCTAGTCCTTAGATCAATCTTGGTAAAATATTTTTCTTCTTCAATCACATTTATCATATCATTTAAACAAGGTATAATAAACCTATAATTTATTATAATTTTATTAATTGCCTTACTATCAACATAGATTCTCCATCCTCCATCTTTCTTTGGAGTTAGCAACATTGATGTTTCACATGGACTCATACTCTCCCTTACTACCTTATTTTTGAGTAATTTAGTTACCTATTTATTTAATTTTGCATGTTTTGTTGGACTCATCTTATAATTTTCTTGATTGGATAGAGATGATTCTAGAATCAAATCAATGTGGTGCTGAATATCTCTCTTCAGTGGCAAACCATCTTGTAACTCATCAGGCATAACATATGCATATTTTTTCAACACTCTTGTTTCTTTTGTTGGTATTGGCACCATTTCTATTTCTGTATATTTTTCTACTAATACATAATAGCAACCTACTTCTTTCATATCTTGGATGAATTCTTTAGTAGAAATCATGATTTTTGTCTTCTTTTCCTCTTTAAGAGGTAACAAAACTACCATTGTACCACCTGTCCAAAAAATGTATGTGTTCTTTGCACCATCATGAATTACTTTCCTATCAAATTACCACAATCTTCCCATTAACACATTGCATACATCCATCAGAATAACATTACACCATATTTCGTCATTGTAACTCTTTTTTATAGAAAACTTGATTAAACACCTTTTATCTAATATAAATTAAATGCATTTATTAAACCATGAAATATAATAAGGATTAGGATGATTTTCAATTTACAAATTTAGTTTTTCAATCATTTATTTAGAAACCATATTTCCACAACTATCACCATCTATAATTACTTTGCATACCATTCGCCCCAAAGTACATCTTGTTCTAAGTCATGCACCACCACCTTCTTTACTCTACACTTGTTCCTTCCTTATAGAGATCATGGTTCTTCTCATCATGAGATTCTCTCCAACTTCTACTAGTGCAACTTCAATATTCTGCTCTTCTATTTCAACCTCAATTAGATTTACTATTGAGTGATATTCTTACCTCCTTTCTTGATATTGATAGTGTGGACACTTAAATGCTCGGTGCCCTTCTTTTCTACATCTATTACATACATAATATCTATATTGATTTGGAAACCATCTTCTAGTACCACCGTAACCTCATCCTCTTTGTCTTTGTTGGTATTGAAACCCTTGCCTATTATCATCTAGCCTTTCTACACCATGTGATGATTCATATTTTTTAATATTAAAGCCACTTATGGTGGTATTAAACCCAATTCAACCCATTATTTGAAGGGATCCACATCTTTTTGGACCAGTAGATGTCCTTTTGAAATTTTGTCTATTTTGTTTTTTTGTTTTTGACTTCAAAGCTAATTAATAAGCCTCCTCCATGTTAAGTATTCTATGCATGCTTAATTCATCTTGAATAGAAAATTTCAAACCATTTACATACCTTGTAGCTATCTATTTTTCCTTTTCATCATTCTCCACTCATATGTAAAGCTTATAAAATTCATCTATATACTCTTGTATACTGTGATCTTTTTTTCTCAAATTTTAAAATCTTCTGTATAGGGTTTGTGCATAATCCATAGGAAGAAATTTCTCCCTCAGCTTCTTCTCCATTTTTTTTCATGAATTAATCTTTTCTTTAACTTTTATCTATCTCTCTTTCTTTAGGTGATCCTACCATATCATTGCATGAACTTTCAATTTCATGCATACAAAATTTACCTTCTTGTCTTCTTTTATAGTTTTTCATTCGAAGAACTTCTCCATACTAATCATCCAATCTATCAACTCCTTTAGTTTTAAAATACCTACATAATCTAGAATATCAACCTTGATTCCTTTATTTCTTCCTTCTAAATCTTGAACCATCCTCTCTTCCATTGATAGTGGCTGCTCTTTCTATTCTTCTTCTTGTTGAACTTCTTCATCATGATTTGCGTCATCCTCATCACCACGTTTCCTCCTTGCTTTATTGGTGATAAATTATGTTAATTTTTAAACTTACCAATGTATCTCTTGTATACTTTGGTTCATCTATGCCATACCTCCTCATCCTTTCACCATTCTTATTTCCTCTAAGATTCAAACTTGCTCTGACACTAGATAATGAACCCAAAAATTAATAAGATAAATAGAATTACCAATAGGCCAAGATTCTAAACAATAACTTGTATTGATTCATATTGACTTGAAATAATTACAAACCTAAAACATTCTTAAATAAGACTCAATTTGAAAATTAGAGTTGACATGAAAAAATTCAAAAAAAAAAATCTAAAAAAAATCTATTTTTAGCAACTGCTATCTATTTTAAGTTTCACATGTAAGTGAATGTGGATCTAATTTGTTTTAAAAATAACCTAGATACTAAAATTAACTTATGAGACAAAATTCAATTGAAGTTGAATTTCAGTTCTAAAAATATACAATTTCTAAAAATTAAAAAAACCTAAAAAAATATTTAATTCATAATTTTAGAACCCTAGATGATCATGTACGACCTCCAAAAAAAATTGAAAACATTGCTAGGCTAATAGAATAACCTAAGACAATAACGACCTTTTTTATATAGTCATTTTGGCACGTAAAAGAGCTCAAACTGAGCTACGGGTTAAAAATTATGGCCTCTAGAAAGTTGGCCTAATTTTTCTACATCATCCTCCTCTCCACAAAGTCCACACAATATTTTGACAACACCAATTTAGAAATAAATGGGTATGAATCCTAGATGAATATGCCCCTATAAATTTTGTAAAATCTAGTACTTGTATTTATCTAACCTAGGACTTGTAATGATAAATTTCATTGAAAACATCCACACAACATAGAAAATTTAAAAAAAAAATTTGATTTTTTGGTACATAAATTAAAATTAGTTGGTTAGATTAGAGTGATAAAATATAATGGTCCTATCAACATTGTGCAATTTAACCACACTTTTTGGTTATGACATTTAGTACAATTTATTTGTAAATAATGACTAAATATTATTAATGTTAATTATTTTTATCAAGGGTTTAATTGAGACATTTAATGTTGTTCATTTATAGGTTATGAATAAGGAAACTTAGCTATATGGTTTGGTTAAGATATCTAGTATTACTAGATACTAGTTTAATAGGACCTCCCCAAAATAATTATTACTAATCAAATTTAAATTGTAATAAAATCTTTAATTTATAATATGTTTTTGATAAATATATTTTAAATATTTAAATTAATACTATTTATTTTTATGTATAATTAATTATCAAACCAATTATTAAAATTATTGTATATTCAAATAAAATTATATAATAATTTTTAAATTATATGGATTAATTCTTGAATTCCACCATAATATATGAGTAGTTATAGTGGGCATTCCTAAGTTTTTATATAATGATTGAAAAATATATTAAAGATATTTTTACAAAATCTATTTTTATAGATAAATGTGATTTTAACATCACATTTACATTTACACTTTTTTAATAAGTAGCCATTAGTGAATCCACATCAAATTCATTATTCTAACTATGTGTGCTAGATTGGTACCCCATGTTTTTTTGTGTTGCAATGCTACACTTGATCAAATGTTTCAACGAATGATTTTTTCTTATATTATGGTTGTGTACGGTATAAAATTTCCTAAATATTTTTTAATTATTAATAATATAATTATTTATAATAAAATTACTTATTTTTAAAATATATTTTTTGAATTATTGTTTAAATGATAATATAGTTTTATACATTTTATTAATATAAATGAGTAATATTAAAATGATTGTTTATGATAAATTTTTAAAATTAATTTAAATATAATTCTTTAATACTTTAGATACTTTATTAGTTTTTAATTTGAGTTTAGATTTTTTACAAAAATAATAATCTAACTTTATATTAAGTTTATTAATGATATTAGAATTAATATAAATTTAATATCAATAAGATTTTCACAATTTATGCAGAATGTAGAGAGTATTCTTGGATAAATTTGTGTGATTATTATTTCATCGATATTTTAGATCATACTGAATGATCTATCATTAAGAAGAGAATAGAATGATGTTAAATGATGGTTTAATATTATCACTAGACTCTCAGAATATTATTATTAGATTCTTATAATATTATTGTTAGTGATCTATAAACTAGGTATTAAATTTTCCTTCATAATTGTATTTTGCCTTTTTGATCCTTCTTGTTTCCATTGAACTCATTTTTCATCCTGTCTTGATTGCATTCAACCTCAACAAAAGGATGCCCTCATCTGTGCTAGTTAATCACACCCCCTTTATTTTACTTTGATAATTAAATTTCAATATTCAAATATGTTTTCAATGTTGATTTCTTATATTAACTTATAAAATTGATTATTTAGAGGTGAAAGATTGAATAATGAATGACATACCTAACTTGAATAGAGAAACTAAAGATTGTAGGTAGATATAACAAAGAAACTTAATAAATTTATTCAAACCACTAATGCTAAATAATTTCATTGTGAAAGATGCCTTGAAATGCCACTAATTTAAAATAACAACAAGCATTTCTTTGAGGAATTTTGTCACACACTTCATTTTTAGATAATAGCTTAAATACATCTTTGTCAGTTGATGGCGAGTCTTAGTTTGAGTTGTATCCATCATAAATGAACAAGCACATGGATTGCCATTCCAAGGCACACAAATTTCCAAAGCACATAGAAAGACAATGTTATTGTTGAGCTTAGTACTAGTAATGCATACCTTAAATATAAAAATTATAGGTCATGGAAATTGGATAAAATTTATATAAAAATTGTAATTTATATCAAAACTATAAGATTTAGAATTGAATAAAAAAGGCTATAAAATCTAAAATATGATTTGATATCTAAACATCATAAATCATGAAAATTCTAATGGGATGGTTTATTTTTGTGATGTTGAATGTGAAAGTATAACCATGATAATTCAAAAAAATAGACATTTGAACCAACGTTATTATTTTTTTGCAACGTATGTTGTGAACTCCATGGGAATTTTTTTCCATCAAGCTTACATAATATCAAAATATGAAAAATTATACCATGCATGTCTCATTGTATCTTTTTCATTGGGTATCTCACTCGAGATGAAGCTACACAAATAAATTTTAACAAACATGATTATGTTCAATGTCTAGATTAAGATCCAAATAGTTCATCTCTATTCATAATTTTCTTACAACATAAATATCTTGTTGGTATTTTAATTTAAAAATATCACTAGAATTTAAATAAATGGCATGATTTATTGTGGCATAATACCCATTAGGATTATGCACCATTTCAACATTTTGTTATTTAGCATGTCCAATCATATATTCATATTAATGTTTCCATTAATTTCAATATATTCATCCTCTCTTTATTTTGTAAATATTTTAGGATTGAATAACAATAATATTATCTTCCATAATAGATTGCTTATATGTCCCCATATATTTTTCTACTAATTATACTTGAACATTTTTACCCTTCCCAAGAATTCCAAATGTCATGCACACTTTTTTGTAGTTCCTTCTCAAAATGTTCCAATTGCTTGATTATCATGTTTATATTTTATTTTATTCATTAAAATTTCAATAAAATTTTCAATAACTTCCCGCTCTTCTATATAATACTCAATTTTCTTGGGCATTGTCTTTTATTATTTTATTTATTACTCATATACCTCACACACTTCTTCATCCATATATTGGCATTGAAACTTATAAAAAACGTATTCTAAGCCTACATGTGTTTGTATCATCCTTACAATGAATTATTTTTACTTGTAATTTTTGTTGGTTCTTGGATTTATTTTTATAACCCCATATGCATACTACCAAATCTTTATGCATGGATTTATCTTCTATAACTCTGATGCTTATGAAGTTTTACGAATCCTCAAAAATATTAAACATTTTCCCTATGACCATAGTCTTCTCACACTCCAAGTTGATGAAATAATGCATTATCAATAAAACAAATCCTAAGGTGATAGTTTATGTTTTGAAATTGAATATGGAATGACACCCTTGGATCATGCTATTTATAGTATGTTAGAAGGGTAAAAGGGAACACTAGATGATAAATATAAAAACTGAATAATAGAGAGGAAAATTTAAGCAAAGGGGTGGATTATGGTGTTTGATGTTTGGGTTGTGCATAGTTAACCAATGTATGCATAAAAATGAAGTAATTTGAAATATCATGTTTGATGTTTTTTCAGTGCATTGTTAACAACTATTTTATGCTTAAGGAAAAAATGTGCCAATTAGTTATTGATGAATTAGAAGGATGCTCCATTCTAATCATTAATGTGTTATTAAGTAAAAATAATAACTAAATATTAGAACATGGTAAATTTTACTTAATGAGGATTGCATAAACTATGCCTATTACATTGCATTGATAGACGTACTTGGTTCATGTTTATACTTACATGAAATAAGAAGAATTTATTTTGAAGTGTTTTTGAAATTAGTTGTTTTTGAAATGAAAGGGGAGAGGAATGCTCCACAAAGAATCTTAAGTAGACTACATGAGGATGTAGTTTTTTAATATGGTTTTTTTGTGACATTGAGATTTCTTATACAAATAATGAAGCCAAAAGATAAGAAACACATAGGGAACCAAAGCACATACACCAAATGATTATTGGTGATTTTGACATGCCTAATTTAAAATACACACTCGAAGAGTGTTATGAAGAAGAAGAATATTTTGATATTATGTCTGATTTGAAGTGCATTACAATGCCACTGTTGTGCAACAATTTTATATTTTATAAAGTATTATGTTTATGGCTCATGTTGTTTTAATACTCTCCAATATTTTTGTTGAGGTGAAAAATGTTGATTCACTGCCATAAACACTATTTTTGGATATATGCAATATTTTTTAAAAATAAAACAAACATTTTTTTAAATCATACAAGGATCAGTATTTTTAAACACAATATATTAATGGTATAGCGTGTGTGTGTGTGTGTGTGTGTGTGTGTGTGTGTGTGTGTGTGTGTTTATTATTTGTGGATGACATTGTGTGGCTTACATATTCACCCCTCCCTAAACATACAATTGTTGCAATGAAATTTTGATTCCACTACAATTTTGGATCTAAATTGCATAGTTAGTTATGAAATATTTGAAATTTATGTCATTCAAATATGTCAAATTATTCATAGAAATAGAGTTTGTGTTCATAAATGATGCATGTGTTATTTAATTTGTGTTGTTTATATATTGCACTAATTCATAACTCAGAATGTTTAATATGCATTTGTTTAATGAAAAATATTTCTTATAAATTAGATTAGATGGCCAAAATGTAGGATCAAAATTTTCACATTCCACTGTAGAACCCAAGTAAGGCTTTGTTTAAATGCAACAATCTCAAGTGGGAAAAATTTCATTCCATTAATGGGAAAAACATGTGGGTTACTTGGATTGAGAGTGATAAGGTTGAAAATATCATCACAAGATAAGGGTAAGTGCACAAATATGGGGGACAAAAAGGGGCATACCCGTGGACATGTTTTTCCCAAAGCATACAATCTAAACTTTTGTAGATAATTTGAGATTGCTACCCTCAAAATTCAAGATGTTGTGAGAACATGAATTGTAGCATTTGTAATCTCATTTATAAAAAAAAACAATTATTTTTTAAAAATGGTTAATTATAACTAGGTCGAATGTATCTAAAATATCAACAGTAATTTGTATTTTTTTAGGAAAATAGAGTAGATAGTCAGTTGTGAAGCGCCTCATTTTTTAATCATCATTTAATATTATTTAAAATAGTTTGGTGAAATTTTAGACAAGATCATCTAGTTTATAACCTTTATTTTTGATTATTTTTTTAATTAATTTTATAATTAAATAAATCCTAAATTTTTAAAAATAATGGATAACCGACTGTGTAGCCACAACCACCTCAAAAAAATGAAAACTAGTTTTTTTGAATGCATGTAGCAATAGGCCTAGTTTATAACCGTATGTGTTTTTAAAAAAAAAATTAGATTAACAAAATAAAAGATACAAAAACATATATAGGCATGTATATTTATGTCATGTAGTGGCCTAAAAATTCTATAGTTAGAAATCAATATAGAATAAAACCTTAAAATAGTAAAAAATTTAAAAAAAATCATATATTTGGAAAGAAGAGAGCGTGATTATAGTCGTGGTAATAATTTTTTGAATTTTTTCATTGAAATTATTATTTTATGTAGAGATGGAAGATGGTTTTATTATTTTATATTGAAACTCTTAGATTTGACTATGTGTTGATAGGTCCAAGCCTTTGGCTTGGAAACCCAAGCCATTTTTGAGCCAAAAAGATTTATTTTTGAATTAAAACTAAACATAACACATGCGATCTATAATTCATAATTATTATAACATGTACACATTCATTTGGAATTACATAAAAAAAACATGAAATATATGTTTGAAAGGTTATTTGTTTTATTTTGTGCAATGTGAAAGGAATGCATACATGTTATTATCACATTGCACAAAAAAAAACACAAAAGATATATTAAAAGTGGTAAATGATATACTATTAGATGGTTTACTAAAATAAATTTATAAGTTTGCATTTATATTATTACATTCATATTCCTTATACCAATAGATGGTTACATTTATATTCCTTATGCTTCAAATTTATTTTAGTCACTCTACATCTTATGGAGTTGGTCTCATAGTTGTATGAATTATGATGTGGAATATATTTTTAAAAATATAATTTGGTTTGTACTTAGGCATTTCCAAGGTCTTAGTATTAGACCTAGGGATTTCATGGCATAAATTACAGTTGGTGTCAATTTTTTGGTAAACATATAGTCATTTTAAACATTTTTGTGCCTTTTGGATTGTTTCTTGGCATTTCTAGGAGTCTTAAGTTTGTCAAAATTGAAGTTTACAAACCAATAAATTGGAAGTCAATCTAAAGTGGTGTCGTTGGGGTAGAATAGGTCACATTGATGACCTATTAACATCAAACAACCACTTTATATTAATTTTACTTGCTCATCATCCCTCCCTCATCCTTAATCACTTCTTTCCCATCCCTCATCATCCCTAATCACTCTATCCTCATTCCTTATTTTACCAAATCACTACCACATTGACATTCACCATACCTCATCATACCTTATCATTCCCTCATTGATGCTCACTATCCCTCATCATCGATAATCACTCCATCACACCTTATAATTCCTAATCAGTCCCCCTCATCTATAATAATCCATAATCACTTCATCCTCATCCCTAATTATCCCTAATAACTTTATCATTGACCCTCACCATTCCTAATCACTCACTTATCATCCTTAATCACTCCCTTATTGAAGCTCACCATCCATCATAATTCCTAATCACTCATTAATCATCTCTAATAATATATAATCACTCCCCTTTAATCCATTATTATCACTAGTCACTCCCTCACTAACCCTCACCATCCCTCATCATCTTTAATGACTTACTCATCTTCCCTAATCACTCCCTAATTAACACTCACCATCCCTTATCATCCCTAATCACTACCTCATCATCCTTAATCACTCCCTCATTGACCATCACCATCATTCATCATACATAGTCACCAATTCATCATCCTTCATCATCCCTAATCACTCCACCCTCTTCCCTCATTGTTCATAATCACTCCTTCATTGATTCTCACCATACCTTATCAGATCTAATCACTCTCTAGTTTGGATCATAGTTCACAATGGTCTAGTTTGGATCAATATTTCAATACTAGGTATGTGCATGATCTAGTAAGGTCTTGGAAAACTAGCTTGCCTTTCCCTTTGATGATGTGATCCATTCAAATACCAAATAATTTCACATTTATGAATCAAATTCATGTAATTTTACATTCTAAGATATTTGGTAAAACTTAAAAACATTTGATAAGAGATTTGGGGATTTGGTATGAAAGTGATTTATGCTTTTGTCACTAGTGTACCATATGAAGGTGTACCTAACCATGAATTATTCTATGGTTGTCTCTTTCACCCCACCATGTCCTCCTATCGGGGGTATATCATAGTTTCTAATACCATTCACCTACCTATTTGTATTATCTAATACCCTATTACTACACTACCAACTCTGATCATTTCACCTTGTGATGTGATACTTGATTAAGAGGATATACCCGCCATTTTAGGTTGTATACCATACATCATTAGGTTCAAAAACCATGTGGGATATGTGATTACTAATATTAATGGTTGGTAAGGAACTATATCCTTCTAAATACTTCATTCTTCTTCTCTTCCTATAAACACTATTATACTTAGAAAAATCATGATGTCTTATCTATATTCTTCTATTTGTGGACCAAGTATATGATTAATAATTTTAGGTCGAATTAAAATGGGTATTTAAATAATAGTATTCCACTATATATTTTATATTTCCTTTATAAATTTAGCTTCACTTCTAATAATTCATCCTAACCCACTAGTGCACACTTATTCATCAACAAAGTGCATATCTTTTATGTGATAGTCATCCTTATATCATGTCCTTATGTTATGCAGGTCCTCATGGTATCTCTTAAGTTAGAATCTCCCATCTGATTAGGGTATTTTTTTGGTCATTAAATTTCATTGAATATTGTCATATTATCACCTTTTGAGCTCACACTCATCTTGTGCTTCCATGATGAAGACTTTACTATTTTTATCTCATGGAAACCATGCCCCATTAACCTTATATGTTTCTCATACATGCAAGAACTTAGTTGACCATTGGTAAGTTATTTATGCCACTATCTACCATCTATTTATTGATCTCCAATAATAAAAAATTTAGATATGAACCGTTGGGTTTGTGAAAAAACTATTATTCAAATTCTTTTGTATAATAATATGTGGATACAAGAAATTATGGCATGTAGTTGTTCAATGCCCCATGCCACTATACATCACATCTAGGTCCTCTAGTTTATTCATGTATTATTCCATCTAAGGGTATTTTTTTTCAAAGTTTATCTTCTTATTCACCACATATTTTTCAATCCGTACATGAGAATGTGTTGTTAGGTCATAGAGAAACACTAAATATAGTGCATTATGTAGGTTTTTCATCCACCTATTCCCATAGATCTTAATTACCTTAGTTGGGATGGTTCATCACAAATATTTCCTCCAACTAATCCAACCAATGCTTAATATTATCTAGTGAGATATTGTAAATCATACGTACTCACCATTACATTAATAAAATTTAAGTCACTCTTGGAAACAAAACCAAAATGTTGGGTTGATTTTAGCTATGCACACACTAGTTATATGCCATACATGCATGTCCCAACATAATATAACTATAATGACATATCATGTAATTTATCCTTTCGTACTCACCCAAGGCATAAATAAACTTATGGGGGTGGTTTAAGGTTAGTTTGTAATGGCAACACAATACATTATCTCACATGTGTGAAGATATATTGAAATACTACATTCTACTTTATGAATGCTTGATAATAACTGAACATACCATGAATGATAACATATAAATGCTTATTCAACATCATTAATTTTCCCCTCAAAGGAAAGATCCAAACAAATGTGATAAAAACATACATTTATAATAACATTAATTTTAAACACTATAAAAATATCTCATGGCTATAAGCAATAATGACAATAATATCACTAATGATATCACTGTTAATTCTATAATTTTATCTATTTTGATAGCATATCCCTTTTGACTAAGATATCTCTTTCAATAAATTGCTAATTTTTTCCCTAAGGCCAATCCAAACTTTGTAAACAACCTTGTGTGTGGAGTTTATAGCCCTTCAAAGGCTCTATGTGTCATGAGGTAGCTCAATTCCCATCCCCTAGTAGTTAATGCAATGTTATTTTCAACACTAGCTACTCTCACCATTTTCCCATCATATCTCATCTTATTATCATAGAATAGTTACAAGGAATTAATCCCATCATTTACCTCCCTCCAATCACATTGACTTGTGCATATTTGACACTGACTCAAAATTACTTTCATTGACTGCATGTGTTTTGTCGTATGTATGTTCGTGGACTCAAATTATTGGTGTGCACCATGATTTGATACATTTAGGTATTGGTGTTAGGGTAGACTTCAACAAAATTGGAAAAACTTGTTAAAATCACATGTCAACACCTCTTCTACATTTTTCCTTGATTAAAAACTAAACATAAAGGCCTACCTATCTGCTTTCATAGGGCTTTACTCTCTGTTGGTCATTTTTTTGTTTTCTAAATTCAATTTCATTCCACTTTCATCTTATATTGGAATTAAACAACCATATTTTAATTTTATCTCTATAATTTTTAATTAATAGTTGTGGTGGTTTGTTTCTAATAAAAAATCTATAAAAAATAGCCATACAAATCAAAACTTAGAATTGTTAATCAATAAATTTTGTTTCAATAAACTATTAAAAAAAAACAATGATAAAATATTTACAAATTATTTATATATAAATATTAAACATACCATTAGTTACACTAAAAATAATAAAAGAACAATATCTATACGTTAAAAAAAGAAAAAATCAATTTTCTCAACAAAATCCAAAAAAAAAGGAAGATATATATAAATAATTTGATTAATATTTCAATATTAGGTATGTGCATGATCTATTAAGGTCGTGTAAAACTAGCTTTCCTTTCCCTTTGATAATATGATTCTATTTTCATACCAAATGAGTTCATATTTTTGAATTAAATTCATGGAATTTTCCACTCTAAGATATTTAGTAAAACTCAAATACATTTCATAAGATAATTTGGCATCCAGTATGGAAGCAATTGGTACCTATGTCAATGGTGCATTACCTAAAGGTACACCTAGATTATGAATTTCTCCAAGGTTTCCTCTTACATCCCCACCACCTCCTCCTACTAGGGGATCAACTCTATCAATTATCTCAATAGGTCACACTACCATTCCTATACCTATTTGTGTTATCTTCTTACCTTTTACTACTTTGTTAACTCCTATGGATTCACCTTATGTCATGATACTTGCCTAGGGGCTAGAACCCCCATTGTATGTTGTATACCATATATCATTAGGTTCAAAAACCTTATGGGATATGTGATTACTGATCTGAATGGTTGGTAAGGAACTATATCCTAGAACACACTTCCTTCATCTTACCTTTATATAAACTTTATTATACTAAAAAAATTCACAATAACTTGGATTCCTTCTTCTATTTTTGGATAAAGTGTATGAGCGGGTGCTTCAAGTAGACATTAAATTAACATTTCAAAAATAGTCTTCAACTATATCTCTTATGCTTCCTCTAGCACTTTAGCTTCACTTCCCATAATTAATCCTAACCTACTAGTGCACACTTCATCAAAGAAGTGCATATCATTTGTGTGATAGTCATCCTTATATCATCCTTGTTTTATAAATTCCTCATCTCATCTCTTGAGTTATACTCTCCCCTCTACTCAAGGTATTTTAATTCACTAACTTTCATTCAATCTTGTCATATTTGTGCCTTTTGAGATCATGCTCGTCTTGTACTTCCATGATGAATATTTTCATCTTTATTATCTCATGAAAACCATGTCCCCTTTACCTTCTATCTTATATGCCACTCATACATGTATGAACTTAGATGACGATTGGTAAGTTTTCTATGCCACTATCTACCATCTATTTCTTGATCTATAATAATAAATAATTTAGATATACACCCTTGCATTCATGGAATAATTATTATTCAAAATGTTTTGGACAAGAATATGTGGATATAGTAAATTCTAGCACATAGTTGTTCAACACCCCACACCACTAGACATTAATAAATTTTATCTAAACTACATCAAGGTCCCTCAATTGCTTGATGCATTATTCCATCTAAGGGTATTTTCCCCAAATTTTATCTTCTTATTCATCACATATGTTGTAATCCATATGTTCAAATGTGTTGGTAGTTCATAGGGAAATAGGACATAGAGTTCATTATGTAGGTTATTATCTACCCATTACCTTAATTATTAATTACTATAGTTGGGATGGTTTATCATAAATATTTCCTCCACTTGATCTAGCCAATGCTCAATATTATCTAAAGAGATCCTCTACATCAACCTTACTCACCATTACATTAACAATTTTGACTTAATCTCAATAGTAAATCCAAAATGTTGGGTGGATTTTAGTTATGTGCACACTAGTCTAGTTCCACATGTGCATCTCCCAACACAATCTAACCACAATGACATATCATTCAATTTATCCTTACGTGCTCACCTGAGGCATATATATATTTATGGGGGTGGGCTAGGGTTAGTTTATAATGGCAACATAGTACATTATCTCACTTTTATGAGGATATTTAGAAATACACTATAATACTTTATCAATGCATCAAAACAATTGAATATACCATGAATGATAACATAGGGACACTTATTCTATATTATTAATTATCCCCTCAAAGGAAAGACACCAATAAATGTGATAATAACATCCATTTATAACAACATTAGCCTAAAACATTATAATAATATGTCATGGCTATAAGCAAGAATGACAATAATAACACTAATGATATCATCATTAATTCTATATTTTTTCTCCATTTTGGTAGCATCTCACTTTTGACTAAGATATTTTTGTCAAAAATATGGTAGTGTTTTCCTGAAGTCTAATCCAATCTCTATAACCAACTATGTGTATGTCTTTTATATCTCTTCAAGGGCTATACATGTCATGAGGTAGCTCAACTTCCATCACATAATAGTTAATGCGACATTTTATTTGACACTAGTTACTCTCACCATTTTCCCTTCATATCTCATCTATCCAACAAAGAATAGTCACAGGTAATTAATTTCATTATTAACCTCCATCCAGTCATGTTAATTTGTGCAGCTATGACACTGACATAAAATCACTTCCATGAATTACATGTGTTTTACTGTATTCATGTTCATGGACTCAACTTATCAGTGTGCACCATGCTCAAAGACATTGAGATGTTGGTTTTAGGGTGGACTTTTTCAAAATTGGAAAAACCCATCAAAGTCATAGGTCAACACCTCTTGTGCATTTTTTCCTAATTACAAACCAAACATAAATCCCTACTTATCTACATTAATAGGGTTATAATCTTTGGTGGTCATTTTTTTAATTTCCAAAGTCAATTTCACTCTACTTTCATCTTGCATTAGAATTAAACCACCATCTTTTAGTTTTATCTCTATACTTTTTAATTAGTAGATGTGGCATTGTATTTCCAATAAAATTTTAATAAAAAATAGCCATAAGAATTAAAACATAAAATTATATAATCAATAAAGTTTATTTAATAAAATATTAAAAAAATAAATAATAAAATATTTACAAATTCTTTATATATACATACTAAACCTATCATTAGTTACAATATAAAAAAATCAAAATTCACTTTGCTCAACAAAATCCAAAAAAAGACATATATAAATATAACATATCAATCATAATAAATAAAAAATATGATATCTATAAATAAAAAATAAAATGTGATCACCCTATAAATTACCTTGTGTAGTGCTTATAAAACATTTCTTCATATTACCTCAAAGTAGATGAAGTAAAGCTAGGTAGTTTTCTAAATCAGTGAGCTCAATTACCTCAAAGTTAGCTAAAATGTGCCCATTATCTCAACTTCAACATTTTGAAAAATTTCCATGGGTTGAGCACAAGTTTTGTTTACCATAAACAAAATGTGTGGTGAGGGTTGTAAAGTGGGGCTGCCCATCATGCGGTAAATAACTCTTGTAAGGATATTAAATTTACGACATGTGTCTACTAATATGTCACATACTAGCCATCCATTAATATTTACATCTATGAGTAGCTCTTGGTCATATCATATGTTCTAAACTACTCTTACCTCATGCCCTCACACTTGGTGTGTCTTGGGTAATTTTATTGGTTGTTTTATTTTATATTGGGATGGAAGATTCTTTAACATAGTTATCATCCCCTTGGTAAGATCATTCCCTTACTCATCAACCTATACTTAGAGTTGGAACTCCTTCCTTGTATTTTCTTCTAAATCTTGAGCAAATTAAAGTTCACCCTACAAAATTAATATGAAATCCATGACTTCATGTAGTACCTCCTTTTAACATGAGCCACATATATATGGTGTTATAGAGGGTTCAAGGAACATCACATTGTCTTAGGATATTATTACCTCATACCCTACTCAGATCTTCTACTTAGGGGATACTACTAGTTACATAGCTATGCCAATATGGGTTATTACATGCACTTTGGGCATAACATGCCTCTCCATTCGTGCCTTTAGAGCATTGATCCATTTTTTGTGAAAGTATAATCATGTTGGCACCATTCTTGGGCCTATCCTTGTGTGTGAGTTTGGAATACGATCCTGACAATCCTCAACTATGTCTTCAACATGAAAATATCCAAAAGTGGGATACTTTGGGTAGTCTCAATGAAATGGTCTAGTGCTCTGAACTTACAACAAGTGCATGTGGGAAGCCTTCCACCTCTGTGTCCACCATTATGGTTTCTATACTCATGTTTTTTATCTATAATCATAATAATATTAGATAATTAGCCTTGTTATGGCCTACCACATGCCTTATTTCTCACCTCATGAATCTCTTTCGATTATTATAGTAGTATTTATTGTTATTTATGGAGTCATTAAACACTTTATAGTAAAAAATTACCTTAGTCTAGGTTACACACTAAATTAGAGATAGTTTCACACATCGTGGCCTTCATGATAAATATCACATGATGTTGTGAGGCTCCTCACATTCCATCTTGGAATATTATTTCCTTTATGTCCACCCACTTTACAGTTAGTACACCATAACCCGATTTGATAATCTTATGTGTTATTGGCCATAATATTTTACAACTATGATGTCACTAAAGTAATTTATGCCCCCATGAATGTGTTGATCCCCATATATATGATGTTAATGACTTTAGTTATTAGTTCAAACTCAAGGAATTCCATAGGATCAATGAATACCTTTATGGATATGGCATGCAAAAAAGGTGCAAGAGATCCTCTAGAAAATCATTGTTCATGTTGTACTAGATGTATATCAAAGGAAGTATTGGATATTAGAGTTTTAAACCTAGGACCATGTACACATAAACAATTTCTATCAAATCTTTCCTAATCATTTTTAGTTCAATGATTCTCTACTATTAAAACTTAGGTAGATCTAAATCCTTCCAAAAGGCTACTTTTAAGAGATCGTAGTCCACAATGGTCTAGTTTGGATCAAGTTTTCAATACTAGGTATGCGCATGGTCTAGTAAGGTCATGAAAAACTAGCTTATCATTCCATTTAATAATGTGATTCCATTCACATGCCAAATGAGTTCACATTTTTGAATCAACTTCATGGAATTTTACACTCTATGACAGTTTGGAAAACTCAAATACATTTCATAAAAGATTTGGGATTTAGTATGGAAGTGGTTGGTGGTTGTGTTAATGATGTGCCTCCTGAAGGTGCACCTAAACCTTGAATTCCTCTAGGGTTGCCTCTTGAAAACCCACCACCTCCTCCTACCAATGTGTAGCTACATCAATTATTTCCATAGGTTGCATTACCATTGCTCTACCTACTTATATTGTCTTCTATGTTGTTACTACTCTATCAACTCCTACCACTTCACTTTGTGTTGTGCTACTTGCCTGAGGGGATAAACCCCTCATTGTAGGTCGTATACCATACATCATTGGGTTCAAAAACCTTATGGTCTATATGATTATTTATATGAATTTTTGTAAATACAATATCTCCCACAACACACTTCCTTCTTCTCTTCTTATAAACTCTATTAAACTAAAAAAAATCACAATGTCTTGGTTAACTTATTCTATTTATGGATAAAGTTTATGAGTAGGTGCTTTAGGGAGAAGTGAAATTAACATTTCAATAGTAGTCTTCACATAAATATCTTATGCTTCCTTGGGTACTTCAACTGCACTTCCTAGAATTCATCATAACCCACTAGTGCATACTTCCTCATCAACGAGGTGCATATCATTTATGTGATAGTAATCGTTGCGTTATGTAGGTCTTCATGGCATATCTTGAGTTAGAATTTACCCTATTCTTAGGGTATTTTAGGTTACTATATTTCATTAAATCTTGTTATATTTTCACTTTTGATTTCATGTTCATCAGGTACTTCCATGCTAAGGACTTTCTTCTTTGTTATCTTATGGAAACCATGCCCCTTTCACCTTTTACCTTCTACATTACTCATACATTTGGGAACTTAATCGACCATTGGTAAGTTTTCTATGCCACTATCTCCATCTATTTATTGATCTCTAACAATAATTAATTTAGATATTCACCCTTGGGTTCATGGAATAATTATATTCACCTTTTTTTGGACAAGAATATGTGGATACTACTTCATGCATTATTCCATATAAGGGTTTTTTTCCCCCAAATTTTATCATCTTATTCATCATAGATGTTTTAAGCCACATGTGCAAATGTGTTGGTAATTCATAAAGAAACATGACATAATGTGTATTATGTAGATTATTATCCACCCATTCCCTTAGATCTTAATTAGTATAGTTGGAATGGTTCATCACAAATATTTCCTCCACCTACTTTAAATAATGCTTAATATTATCCAACAAGATCTTGTATGTCATCCTTACTCACCATTGGGTAAGTGCATGGATTCATCAGATAATTTCATGGATATTTTACATAATGCAACCACATTATTAAATAATGCGATCATGTTATTGACATAACATAATCATGTTAGTTAAATTATGGATTGACAATTACTGATCCATAATGTGATTATGTTAATATATAACATGATCATGTTAATAGATAACATGATCATGTTAATAGATAAGGTGATCACCTTATTGTAAAAATAATAAAATGGTTGCATTACTATTGCTTTGCACATTAAATTAGTAAACATATAGATGTAATAAACCTTTGTTAATAGGTAACATGATAATGTTATCAACAATGTGTTTACATTATTAGTAATGTGATCATGTTCCTATTTTTTTGTACATAAAATCTTGTGTAGTTGCACATGAAGGCAAATTTGGTCAAAATCTTATATTCAATACTCTAAATGTTATACTTTAAATTTATTTAATAAATATAATAAATTAGGGTCACTCTACATCTGATAGATTTGGTCTCACAGTTTCATGCCTTATTATGTGAAAAATGGTTTTTCAAAATCTAATCTAGTTAGTACTTAGGCATTTTCAAGGTCTAAGTATTAAAATGAGGGATTTTAGGATATAATTTTTTCAATTGATGTCCATTTATAGTAACTATATAGTCATTTTTAAGGTTTTTTGCCTACTAGATTAATTTTTGGTATTTATAGGAGTCTTAGGTTTGTTAAAATTGAAGTTTAAAAACCACTCACTTTTAAATTAATGTAATGTGGTGTGATTGGAGTATCATAGGTCAAATTGATGAGATATACACATCAACCGACCACTTTGTGTTAATTTCACTTGTTCATCATCCCTCCCTCATTGCTGATCACTTCTTACTCATGCCTTATCACCCCTAATCACTCCCTCATTAACCCCCACTATCCCTAGTCATCTCTAATCACTCCTTCATCATCCCTGATTCCTCTCTTATTAACCCTCACTATCTCTTGTCATCCATAATCACACATTCCTGATCCTTCATCATCCCTCATCACTACCGCATTGACCCTCACCATACTTCACCATTTTTAATCACTCCCTCATTGGCTCTCACCATCCCTAATCACTCTCTTATCATCCATAAGCACCACTTAATCATCCCTAATCACTCCCTTATTGACCCTGACCATTCCTCATCATTTATAATTGCTACCTCATCATTCCTATTCACTCCCTCATTGACCCTCACCATCCCTCATCATCCCTAATCACTGCTTCATCATTACTCATCATCTCTAATCACTAATTTATCATTGCTCATCACCCATAATCACTCCCTCATTAAACATCACCATCCCTCATCATCCATAATAACTCCCTCATCCTCCCTAAGCACTCCTTCATTGACCCTCACCATCCCTCATTACCCATATTTAATCCCTCATCATCTATACTCAATTCCTCCTCATCCCTCCTCATCTTTAATCACTCTATCCAATACCTTGATGGTGTTATTTTGTTTGGGTGTAATAATTCTAGGATCTACAAGTGGAGAGTTTAATTCTATCATAAAATATAAGACATAGTGATCAAAATGATGTGGAGGCAAATTTGAAACATAAATTTTAACACATATGAAAAAATATGGGCTATTATAAATGATGTAATTCACAATTAAAAATCTACCAAAAAAATAGAAGTAAAACCACCATATCACAAAAAATGGGTAGTAAATACATGAGGATCACCAAGCTATGTAATTTCCTAAAACCAATCAATTGTTTTCCATATGAGGACATTTTATGATTCAAATACATTTTATGATTCTAATAATTACATTGAAGGCCTTATATTTTTATGTCTATTGATTGAGTCATCATACTAGAGAGAGGAAAATAATTTTCAAATGATTAGAAAAAGTGGTCCAAAATTAGAAAGTGGTGCTTAATTCATAACTTCAATATTCAATCCAATGAAGAGTGTCACACTATGAGCTATCTAGTTGCACATATTGAGAAGCGGGTACAAGTTATCTAACAATATAAAAAGGTAAGTAGATAATATATTATGAACCCAATGATATGGTCAGTACTAAAAATATCTCTACTTCCCCCAACAACAAATTATATGAATTAAAAATATTGAAATCAATGGTGAGCTAATACAATTTATCATTTCCAATGGAAGTGAGAAGAATTTAATTTCTCCTAAAGCATATTTAAAAAAAAATAACTTGAAATTTATACATCATCTATAACCATACACTAGTGTATGGTCTAGTGTAGGCCTTGAGAAATGGATCACCTAGTAGTATCATTTAGTGTATAAAATCAAATTTTTTAAAGATACAATCATTTGTGACTTCTCACCATTATAGGTGTGTGATGTTTTACTTGTGGTCAACAATATATTTACCATTGACATGTAGTAAATGATGTAAATCCTTTAATTTTTTTAATAGATTGTCATGATCTGAAACACCATATATCATAGTTAATTCATAAGCTTTCAATCATTAGTGCTAGGAAGTGCAAGAATATTGTCAGTTCTAGTAATAAGTATACTAGCGATGGTAAGAATTAAATTTAATAACATACTTATGTAACCATATCATAGTGTGATTTATCCAATAATAACAAAGAAAAAATAATTGAACTATAAACTAGATGAATACAAAGATATCTTTTAGCCACCTAAATAAGTTCCTACATATTGTAAACTAAACAATACTATTGATTTGATCCCTTAACTACCTATACCTAAAATCTCTTTATAAAACATATCATTTTTATAGAATGAATAGATCAAGTGGTAGATCCATGAAATCATGGACAATAGACACATCATGCCCAATTCATTATCTTGCAGAAGTCCAATTGTGCTTGTGCCAAAATTGTGAATCAATTAAAAAAACCATAACAAGATTAAAGTGAAGAACTATTATCCTCCTCTAAATATTAAGGAATTTTTCTTCCATATCCATGGTGTAGAAGTATTTTCCAAAATTGATCTTAAGTTTGTGTATCAACATATTCATGTTGAACCTCTAGATATTTGCAATATAGTCTTAAAAATAAAGGAAGGATTAATTGACTAGTTGGTTATGCCTTTTAGGTTAACTCATATAGAGATCTAATTCATTGAGATGTTGAATGAAATCCTTAGGCCCTTTACCTATGCCATTTTAAAAATCTACCTTGATGAAATCTTAATCTTTAGAAAACATGGGATGAACATCTACACCATGCTAAACTAGTGTTCACATTTTATAGAAACATAGTTTTATGGTAACATGATTAAATGTTCATTTTTCATGTAAGAGATAAAATATTTGGGATACATTACACACACAAGGAGTGAATGTGTGAACCTAACCAAGATTCAAGTCATACAATAATGGGAAACACTAAATAATTATGCATTTGATTCAATTCTTCTCAGGATTAGAAAATTATACAAGAGATTTGTGTTTAATTTTAATCTTTTGAACCAAGCTATAAAAGTTAGAATAAAATAAAGTTTCATTTAGTTATATGTAAAACAAAGATAATTTAATGAACAAAAATTCAAACTCTATTTTGTGTTAGTACTTATGTTCCTTGACTATAAATTTTGAAGATCATCTAATTCATTCAGTAATAAAATTGACTATCACAAATGGGTATTGACAACATGACAAGCCCTAAAAAAGACTTAATTTCTATTATAATAGATTAAACAACATATGATTAGAATCAAATATATTTTTAGAGTATATACTTACGTTATTGATGAGGGAGAAATTAGGGATGGTGAGGGTCAATGATGGAGTGATGAGGGATGGTGAAGGATTGTGAGGGTCAATGATGGAGTGATTAGTGATGATGAGGGATGAGAAAATATTGATTATGGATTATGAGGGATGAGGAGGGAGTGATTAAGGATGATGAGGGATGGTGATAGTCAATGAAAGAGTTATTAAGGATGATAAACATCAGTGATTAGAGATGATGAGAGACAATTAAGGTCAATAAGGGAGTGATTAGGGATGAAGATGGATGAAGAGGGAGTGAATAGGGATGAGTAAGCAATTAGGGATGATGAGGGATGAGAAAAAAGTGATTAGGGATGATGAAGGATAGGGAGGGATTGATTAGGGATGATGAGAGATAGTGAGGGTCAATGGAGGAGTGATTATGGATGATTAGGGAGTGATTATAGATAACTAGGGATAGTGAGGGTCAATGAGCGAGTGATTAGGTATAATGAAAAATGATGAGAGAGTGATTAAGGGTAATGAGAGATGAGTAAGAAGTGATCAAGGATGAGAGATGAATGATGAATAAGTGAAATTAACACAAAGTGATTGTTTGATGTGTGTAGGTCATCAATATGACCTACACTACCCAAATCACACTACTTTGGATCACGTTCAAAGTGAGTAATTTTTAAACATCAATTTTGATAAATATATGACTCTTGTAAATGCCAAGAATCAATTTGAAAGACACAAAAACCTAAAAAAATGACTATATGTTTACCAAAAATGGATATCATTTGTAAAAGTTAATTACTACAATTCATAGGTTTAATACCTAGACCTTAAAAATGCCCAAGTACTTACCAGATTGGATTTTAAAAAACTATTTTCCACATTGTAAGGTGTGTAACTGTGAGACCAACTCTATCAGTTGTAGAGTAATCCTAATTTATTATATTAACTAAAATAAATTTAAAGCATAAGGAAATAAATGTAAAAATATAAATGTAAACTTATAGTAGTAAATATAAGCTTCTAGCCAAAGTTGAATTCATGTGCAAATCTATAAGTTTTTATGTGCAAAATAACAAGAACGCAATTGTATTTTGATAACATGACCATGTTTCCTATTAACCAAGGTTCACTCTGTCTACATGTTCACTATTGTAATGTGCAAAACAACAGTAATATGATCTCGCTATTAATTTTATAATAATGTGATCATGTTATCTATTACTTGATTGCATTATACATTAATTTGATCATGCTATTTGAATTTGAATTCAAATCTTGTGCCTTTTGGATTGAGAATGGCTTGGATTCCTAAGCCAAAGGCTTGGACCTATCAAATTACATCCGAGTTTGAGAGTTATGATAAAAAATAATAAAATTCTACTTTGATAGCCAAATACACTACAAATTTTAATGTGAAAATTCAAAAACTTAATACCATTGCGATGAGCATGCTCTCCTCTTTCCAAAAATTTGATTTTTATAATTTTTGGACTAATTTAAGGTTTCAAACTATGTTGATTTCTAACTATACATTTTTAAGCCACTACATGACGCAAACATACATGCATATAAATGTTCATGTAATTTGTCTTTTGTTGATCTAGGTGAAAAAAATTTATATGGTCACAAACTAGATTTTACAAACATTAAAAAAAAATAGATTTTCATTTTTTTTGAGGTAGTTAGGTGCATCACACAGATGACTATCCATTTTTTGGTCAGTTTTTAGGATCTATTTACTTGAAAAATTCATAAAAGAGTTGAGACAACCAAATATTTGAGGTGGAGGAGACATTGGCAATAAAAATAGTTAATAGAAGATGTAAGCAATGACGCCACGATACCCTTGAGCAATGTCGAAGGTGAAATTCTGGCAAAGGTAATTAAGTATTGCAAATACCATTCGGTTTCTAAGAAAGATGATCCTAAGCCAGAGGAGGATGTCAAGAGTTGGGATAGGGACATCGTTAATGTTGATAAAAAAACCCTCTTTCATATCATCCTGGTATGTAAACAAAACAAATAATATTCTAATTTTTATTTATTTATAATCATTTGTGTTTCAAAATTATTCTATTTATCATTTTTTAAAAATCACTTCTAGTTCAATGTTTCCAAACTATTCATTTTGTCAAATTTTAATCAATTTTGCTTTTGGGCTTTGGAATTATTTTGAAAGGGTATTTTATAATAATTTCAGTATTATGGTTGTAGTGTTATTTTGAAACAATATGTTTTAACATTTTTAAATTTGTGTAGGCAGCCAATTATTTGAACATCAAGAATCTTTTGGACTTAACATGCCAAAATGTAGCTGACATGATTAAAGGCAAGAGCCCTTAAGAGATCCGCAAGATATTCAACAAAAAAAATGACTTTACTCCTGAGGAGGATGCAGAATTCAGGAAAGAGAGTGCTTGGGCATTTGAATGAATTAGAATTTACAATGATTTACTCCATGTATATTTCTGTCTCGTCATACTTAGGTTTTGTTGTCTAGAAATCCTTGATAGATTGTTAGGCCTTGTTACCTTGGAAATTTGATTCATGATTTATGATACAGTATAGACTCCCAAACTGATTTCAATATAGAATATTGAATCGAAGGTTTATTAAACATGGTATTTTTAAGTCATAAAGTGATAATGTTTTTGTTAGTTCATTTTGTAAAGATTAAAAACAATTGAAATATTCATTCTCATCTAAAAATCTAATATAGTTTGAATTTTACAGTTATCAAATGTGTTCATCATTTTTATATGCTTTAAAGCAATGACACTGACTGATATCTTAATTTTGGTTGTGGTAAGAGGTCATGGGATGTTATCTAAGCCAAATCAATTTTGTATATTTTAATATCTTAAATAGGGAACATGACAAGAATGTTATTTTAATGTAAATGTCTTTTCGCACTTAATATCTCAGAGTTTGGAGATGATGTAACTATCCCTTTTTATATATCTCTACAGTATTGTTTATTTCTATTTAAAACATCATAAACCAAAAACCGTTTCCCTAAGGTGAAGAATTGGATTGACCATTATTCAAAGACATTCAAGCATCATAACTTAGGAATTTCGCTGGTTGTCAATGGAGTGCCCTGTTGTTATTGAGTATATACGAGTTGAGATATTGATTCACATAGGTCATTTGCCTATGTCTGAATACCATTGCTTCCACTTTTCATTGTATGGAAATATAGGTTGACAAGGAAGTATCCTACCATGTGAGGTGAAATAGACATGAGATTTGAGCACTAACCCTTGTATTGATGGAAGGCTAGTCAGAGGTTGAGAGAAACCTAGGTGTGTCCTGGATGAATAGTTAAACATACATGCCTAAAATATAAAGGAAACTGTTTATGTGGCAATACTTTGATGAATTGAACTTCCTTTGAACAGTGTCTGATCACTGTATTCAGTATCTTGATCAGCTTCCTTGGAATAGCAGGCAGAGTGGAGTTGGCACTTTTATTTTTCGAGTTGGCACTTTTATTCTTGTTTCCTGTTTACATTTTATGCATGGTAGTCATTCTTAATGAAGCACCACAGGTTTCTGATGGGAATTAATGGTTAGATAGATATGACAGTTTCTGTTTCACATATTCCCTGATACCAGCTCTGTATAAAATTTCAATTTGTAGTTTTATTCAATCTTATGCCCAACACCTTACTAGATTCCCTAATTCTACATTTAAACATGAACATAGACAAAAACAGTTGTTTAATACAATTATAAATATGGCATCAAACCATGAGAAAGGGGATAGTCAACGGCTTAATTGAATCCAAAAACACCTGCTGCACACGGGGAAAGCTTCATGTATTATAGAGATAACTGTGAAATACTGTATGCAAAATTTACAGATATATTTATGCCTCTGTACTTTCCCCCTAAGCAGAGTTAACTGACGAATGATTTCCTAAAGAAAATTTGAATACTAATACCATTCTTGTGATGCTCAGTTTTGTGGTTATAAGCCATTTATCAAGTACATGAATAAATTGGAATAATTGACGGGGTAAATCATCTCTAGCAGATTATCTTCTACGAGTTGAATCTCACATAATGTATTTTCTGGCATGCCTTCTAGCTCCCTTTCACTAGGTGGGGTTCAAGATTAGTATTGAAAAAGCAGGCTTTGTTACTAACTATAACATCTATACTTTTTAACAATTAATAAATCAAGGTTGTAAGTACTTTTGGTTTTTATCCCTTTACTCTGCCATGCGAGCTGTTTTGGAATTTTGGTCTGCGACAATCAGTTTGTTTGCACTCGGTTGCAATATGCTGCTCTCCTTCCTCAAACTTTAGATGGAATTCACTCAGAAGTCTTCAACCATTGTGCTCCCATGACCACATTAGACACCACTAAATTCGCAATATAAGAATCATGGCTTGCTTCGGAACTCTGTAACGAAAATTTCAGCGTTTTCATCATCCCTTTGCACGTTATTATACTGTCATTGGCCACCAAAGAAACCAACTAGAACTAAACTGTTTTCAAAAAAAATCATTTTTAGATTCTTAACAAAATACTTTCTTCAAAAACAGATACTTTCTTGAGAAGGTATACACGGCAATCCTATTAACCTCTAATGGAATGCTATTAACCTCTAATGGAATGCTATTGACACGCTTGCAGGTATGATCTGTTATTGTCAGTTCCCCAACTAATGAAATGCTATTGACTTCACAAAAACATTAACAAGAACATGGCAGTCAAGATGACGACCCACAGAGAATACAAAGTGAGCGAGAAGAGTGTGGCAGTCCGTATGACTTCCCACATATGGGAAAAATCCATCAGCATTTGGATAACACGATGTCACATAATTTTACATTGGGTGGTGCGATGGTTATACACTGGAAAAGATAACTGCCAAAACACATAATCTTATCGAGTTTTTAGATTTATCACCAAAACCAAATTGAGAACTAAATTGTGAAAATGTTCACAAGATAGTAAATATATATTAAATTTAAATAAATGTCATACAAAATATGCTAAAAAAATCTTTGAACTATTAATGCAATTGCCATAACAACGTGCTCGTTTTTAGACCAAGGTACTGTAGCCCTATAGTCCTCAATATATTTAATGAGTAACGACCCTCTCACCTTGCTGGGCAACAAAGAGGCTTTGTTTCAGCAATTTCATTAACCTTATCTCGTACTCCCTGCTGATTAATCACAGAGCATCATTTCAGATATAACTTTTACTATCATAAAGTTCTAAATTGATTTCCTTCTGTGAGGTCTTATTCTATGGGTTTCCAAAGAAGGTTAATAATATGATTTCCTAATCATTGTGTATATTTTCTAAGTGCATTGTTAACTAGGATGATCAATCATGGCACATCATTTCAGTAATAATTTTTACCATTATAAAGTTCTAAATTGCTTTACTCCATGTATATTTCTAAATGAATTCAGAATTTACAATGATTTACTCCATGTATATTTATGTTTCATCATACTTAGGTTTTGTCGTTTAGAAATCCTTAATAGAATGTTAGGCTTTTTTACCTTTGAACTTTGATTTGTGATAATACACTATAGAATACTGAATCTAAGTTGTGTTAAAAGTGGTATTTTAAGGTGATAAGGTGACACTGTTTTTGTTGGTTCATTCTCTTCTGGAAATCTGATATAGTTTGAATTTCATAGTTGTTAAGTGTGCTCATGTTTGTTACATGCTTTAAAGTAATGACATTGATTAATATCTTAATTTTGTTTGTGGTAAGAAGTGAAGTGGATGTCATATAAGCTAAAGTGTTTTGTATATTTTAATATTTATAGATTTTACTGTAATTATCTGTCTTTTAATGCTTATGGTATTGACAAACACTAGAACTAGGGCTTTTCTTTTCTTATTTTTTAATTTTTTTCCTATTATGCATGTCTCTATCTTTAATTGACTTAATTAGTAAAAAAATCAAGTTTATATTAAGAAGAGGCTTTATTTCTTCCATAATACATCAAAAATTCAATTTTATTTCTTCCATTATTGTTTCTATATTAATGTTTTAAAAGCCTTCCATTTCTTCCATAAAACATCATAAATTCAAGTTTATTTCTTCCATAATTGTTTTTGTATTAATGTTTTAAAAGCCTCCCATGGATTGAGGCATTTTTTTACTGGGATTTCACTACATAACAAATTCAAGTCTATACTATTGAGAATTTTTAAATCATCATTACTATTTAATAGATCAAAATGTATGGCATTTGAAAGTTCAATCTCCACATAACTCTCATATGGTTTAAAATAAATTAGCTCCTACAAGTTGTCCAAAATAAAAAACTATCGTTTATTCTTGTCAACTTTTTCTAGTTCCCATTATAAAATCCAAGTATTGTCTTCCTATTTTAATCCTTCCCACTTTACCAAATACATCTTATATCTTCCTTACCTTATGTTTACTTTTTTTTAATTACATGTTGCTTTCGATCCATTTCTTTATATTGTTCCCTTCAATCACGTTCTTTATGAAAATCATATAAATATAAACATTAAATACTAGAAAGATATACAAATTATGTGGTAAACTCACCTCATAAGCATTGTCAATAATTTTATTTACAATTATACCTGGACCAATTTTATTGTACATGAACTTATTGTATGTCCCTTTCATAAATATTTTCCTCAAATATATAATCAACACATCTCCTTATTAAAATATATTTGACCTTATTGTTACATTTGATGTTGATTTATATATTTCATTACTTTATTATGAAATTATTATTACTTATTCTTTCAACTATTATATGTGCTCCACAAATGCTTCTACATCATCACTAACTTATTTTACAATTGGTAACTACATGAAATTTAAAATTCTCTATAAGATTTCACCCATAAATAATATGAAATGGTGATTTCCTGATTGATCTTTTAACTTAACTATTATACAAAAACTCATCTCATGTTAAATATAAGTCTCATTACTTGGGCTTCTCTCCAACTATGCATCTCAAAAAATTTCCATGAATCCTATGTATAACTTTTATCTATCCATCTATTTGTGGGTGGTATGCATTATTAAATTGTATCTTATTTTCTAAATTCTTAGATAGAGTCCTAGAAAAATGACTTACAAATTTTGTGTTTCTATCTTACATAATGGTTTTTTGAACACCATGTAATATCACAATAAAAAAATAGTTATACAACACTAGTGGTATCATTAGTTTTCTTACATGCAATAAAGTGAACCATATTCTAGGAACTATCTACAATAACAAAAATTAAATCATTGCATCTTTGTGTCTTTCTCAACCCCAACATAAAATCCATACTCAAATTTATCCATGGTTTTCTAAGAACTGGTAATGGCATGTATAATATTGTATTATGTATATGGCCATTAGCTAATTAACATATCCTACATATTGAAACAAATATTTATACATCTCTCTTAATATTTGGTAAAAAATAATTCTCCTCCACCAAAGATATTATCTTATTCTTAACCAAATGTCTATCCAAACCACCATTGTGTATTTAACTTATAATATTGTCTCTTAGAGACCTAACTGGAATACATAATTGTTTTCCTTTGAAGAAATAACCATCCTATATAATATAGTCATCATTAATATTACTTGTATGACCTACTAATAGAGTTTCACATTTCTCAACCATCTTTACAATATTTGGATTAGTATCATATAATTCCTTAGTAACTTTAAATCCAACTTCTTCAATTACTATAGTTGTTAAAAATTCTACTCTCCTATTTAAATCATTAGCTACTTGATTCTATTTTCTTGATTTCTGTTTCACAAAAAAATATATTCCTACAATAAATACACTCACCTTGCATGTCTACTATTTAAACTCTTTTGAATGTTCATATCATTCAATGCCTTATGATATTTAAATAGGATAAAATTATTAGGCCCTAGGTAATGCCTCCAATGTTTTAATGCTTTTACAATGGAAAAAATGAAACATCATATGTATAATGTTTATTTATTACCTCATTTAATTTCTCACTGAAATATTTTATCGGTCTCGTTTATTGACTCAATACAGAACCAATTCCCACATGTGAAGCATCAAAAACCACCTCAAATATTTTATTAAAATATGGTAATGTTAAAATATATATATATTTTTTAATATTCTTATTCAAAAATTTAAAGCTTTATATTTTATTTGTCCATAATTTATTTTCATTTCATTCAATCTATTATTGGTGAAATAGTACTACTACATTTTTTTTATGAACTTTCTATAAAAATTTTCAAAACCATGGAAACTTATGAACTTTGTGATAACATTTTTTATTAGACCACTCAAAAATTGCTTTTACTTTTATCTTCATCCATTTTTACACCATTTGATGAAACTACAAAATCTAAAAATACAAAACTATTTTGCATAAACTTTTACTTCTTTAGATTTACATAATGTTTATCCTTTATTAACAATTTTAATACCATTTTAAAAATCCTTAAGTGCTGTTTTCTATATTACTTAATATCAAAATAAACCACTACAAATTTACTAATGAATCTCATATCACTATTTTCATCATCCTCATAAATGTGTTGGGTGCATTACATAATTCAATTAACATCAATATATAATTATATAATCCATACCTAATATTTAATATTATTTTTAATTCATTTCCTTGAGGAATATAAATATAATAGTAGCCACCCATTAGATAAATATTGGTAAAATATGTGTCTCTTGCAAGCACATCCATCATATCATCTATACAAGTATAAGAAATCTATATTTGATTGTAGTTTTATTGATTTCTTTACTATGTAAACACATCCTCCATGTCCTATATTTATTTAGAGTTAGAAATAATGGTGTTGAACATGGACTCATACTCTCCCTTACTTCAACCTTTCTCACCAATTCAAAAACATGTTTATTCAATTTTGCATGTTAGGTTGGACTCATCCTATAAGCTACTTGATTAGGTAGAGTTGATTATGGAATCAAATTAATATGATGTTGAATTTCTAACTTTAGGGTTAATCCATCTAGTAACTCATTAATTATAACATTTGCATAGTCTTTCAACACTCTTGTTATTATTATTGTTGTTGTTGTTGTTGTCTTTTTTTGCACTACGTTTGTGTCTTTTTTTCATTATTAATACATAACAATAACCTAAAATTCTCATGTATTTGATAAATTATTTTATGGACAACATGATTTATACCTTCCCTTATTATTTAAGAGGTAATAGAATTATGACCATGAATTATGTTTATATCATATTGCCAAAGCCTTCTTAGTAACATATGGAATGCATCCATTGAAATAACATCATAAGATATTTTATTTTCATAATTTTTTTTTACAAAATATTCTATTAATCACTTTTTATCTAGTTTAATTTCATTCCCTTTCTAAAACCATGAAATATGATAAGGAAAGGATGTACTTCACATTGAAAACCTAATTTCTCTACCATTTTTTAGAAACCATATTTTCACAACTAATAAAATTAATTTGCATATCTTACCTAATAATTTATAACTTGTTTATAAAATATTTGGATGCAACCATGAATCACCACATTATTTATTTTTTACTTAAGTTTTTACTGTAACTACTATTATTCTATTCATCACAAGATTTTCTCCTATTTCTACTACTATAATTTTTGTGTTTCAACCTCCACCAAATTTACTCTTGGGAGAAACTCTTGACTCCTTTTGTGTTCATGATAGTGATGACACTAAAACACTATATGTACTTTGATATATAATATTAATGTTTTGATGTTATATTCAATGAACATCAGTTGTTTATATACAAAATAAATTGATTATATATCAGTTATGCAACCATAACTGTCAAAACCTCCAGATCATCATGCTAACAATTAATTAAAAAATTATTAATAAAATAATGTAATATATAATTAATTAGCTATGCTAAAATCCCCCCTTTATTACATTGTATCTATAAATTTACCCCAAAAATAGATCAAATTTCAGTTTGCTAAGTGACATGGTGAATATATCTACTACCTGTGAATCTATGGGGTAGTAGTGGATATGAATGTGGTAGTTAAAGATTTTTTCTTAAAAATAGTGGCATTAGAACTCAATTGTTTTTGTCCTCTCATAAAATAAATTATTCTTGATAAGCTTTAACACACCGTAATTATCATAGAAAAGAATCATTGTCTAATAATTAGGAATATCTGTGTTAGATAGAATGAGTTGTAACCAAATTACATTTCACATAGTTCCTCATGTGGTATAATATTATTCCTATGTGGATGAAAAATAAAATATAGATTGATTCTTACTAATCCACATAATTTGTATATATTCAAGATGAAAAATATACCCTGAGATTGACTTCCTATCATCAATAGATCCATCATAGTCTAAGTTTATGTAACCCTGCAAGAATAAATTTTAGTTATTGTTGAATTCTTGACCAAAATCAAATGTACCTCAAATATTATTAAAACATGATTCACTACACCCTAAAGATACTTATTTGGCTCTTTCATGAATCTCAAAAGATAGCTAATAATAAAGCATATGTCTCATCTAGTATAAGTCAAGTAAATGAGACTCCCAACAATCAGTCTATAGTGATTTTCATCTACTTGAGGTGACTCTTGAAATAGATATAGTTAAAAACCTTTATCCATT
>JARHVA010000938.1:4050000-4097500 GCA_037957365.1 Torreya grandis
AAAACATATGTCTCATCTAGTATAAGTCAAGTAAATGAGACTCCCACTAATCTACATATAGTGAGTTTATTCTAATTGAGGTGAATCCTAAAATATAGATAGTTGAAAATGTTTCTCCATTTAAGTTGACATTATTTTACAATCTATCATCCCATATTTCTCAAGGATCATCTTGGCATATTTCATCTGTGAGATAAAAAGATGATTCTTGTTTTGCCATATCTCGAAGGCAAGACAATAATGAAGTATCCCCAACTATCTCATGTCAAAGGATTTACCGAAGTCATTATTTACTTCTTCAACAAGTTCATTTGAACTTATTTTAATCATGAGATCATCTACATACAACATAAGAATGATAATCTCTATGCCGACCTTCTTCATATACAAATTTGTATCTGAGGGACTAAGAATGAATCAATGATACAATAAATGATCATAAATATTAATTTACCATGAATTTTTTTCTTCCTTAATTACATAAAGTTATTTAATTAGATTACATACCTTATGTATATGATGTTCATCAATAAATCCTTCTGGTTCGGTCATGTACACTTCTTCTTTGAGATCACCATTCAAGAATGCACTTTTCCCATCTATCTATTAGAGATCTATCCCTTTTATGTTGTGAGTGCATAAACAACTCTTATTATCTTGATCTTAGAATTGAGTGCAAATGTCTACACATAATCAATTACTTCTTAATGACCATATCCATTTGTAACAAGTGTACTTTGTATTTTTTGATGGATCTCTCTTCCTTATATTTTATCTTGAAAATCCACTTGCAACTAATGGATTTATTTTATATAGATAGATTGATAAGTTCCCATGTCCCATTTTTGATGAATGCATTGTATTCAACATCCTTGGCCTTATTCTACTAATCTTAACATAAAGCCTCTTGGCCTAGCTATGGTTTGATGCTGTCAACTACTGAACTCATTAGTGCAAGCTTAACTTCCTAACTTCTAGTCTAAACTCTTGATGAATTATCTATATTAGAGTTCATATATGAGTCCTGATGGTGCTTTCTACCCATTTTGGATGTCACTATTGCTTTTGATTCAATGAATAATTATATCCTATATTTCTAAGATCAATGAATAATTATCCTTGCAAATCATCTGCTTTACCACAAGATTCTTCATTATCATCATCTAACTATGGTAATAGTATATGAGAAGTGGTATGTTTTGACTCCTTCTATGGTAATGATTTGAGTGATGACTCATTATAAACCACATCTTGAGTTATACAAATCTTCTTTATCTCAAGATACATGAGAGTATAAGCTTTTAAGGTAGTATTATACCCTAATAGAAGTCACTGAAGTGTCTTTGGTTTGCTTTTCTTCCTCTTTTTAGTAGGGACACATATATAAGATGTATAAACAAAAAATATAATAAGAGAGATCAAAGGTTATGACCATTCCATACCTCTTTTGACATCTTATCTTGTAATATCTTTGTAGGTACCCTACTAAGAAGATATACAGTTGTCTAAACTACTTTTGCCGAAATGGTACATCTAACCTCATAGTAGAAAGCATGCAATGAGCCATCTCCATGAATAAATGATTACATATCTATATTATTCCATTCTACTATGGCATATAGGGAGTATTCAATTGCTAATTAATGTTGTGTCACTTAAAGAATGTCAAGATTTATTTTGATGTGAATTCACCCTTGGTCTACGTAGAAGAGTTTAAGAGGGCTCCTTAACTATGTGAAAACAAGCTATTAGAAGACCTTAAAATGAGTTAAGGATTCACTATTATTATTTAGAAATAACACCCATGTCTTGCGAGATAGATAATTAATGAGTTACTAAAAGTACTTAAAACCTTGGAAAAAAGTGGTAGGGGTCTACATAGATCTATGTGTACCACATCAAGATAATCCTTGGCTTGTGAGGAACTCAGCTCAAATGTAACCTTATGATATTTATAGGCTAAAAATCTATGGCATATAAGAAAGGAATGAGATAGCTTAGGAAGTCCATGGAATAGGGCCTAAGAGCTAAGCTAGTACAAAGAATTAGTAGAAAGGTGCTCATATTGATAATGCCACAATGCCATATATTCTACCATAGAGGAAGAGAGAGGAACAACATTATTTGAAATTACCTCTAGGGAAAATAATGGATCATTCAAAAAATATTTAGCAGTGACTTGAACTTCTCATTAGAGGAGACAAGACTTTATGCCATTCTTAAACATGAACTCTACCTTAACCTTATGATTCAAGAGCTGACTTATAGACAAGATCATTTTTTTCAATCCATGGACATAGAATACCTTTGTTATAGTATAGGTTTGTGTCCTAAAAGGAATGGCTATAGTGCCAATTATTTTTGAAACATACTCTTTGCCATTTACAATTCAAACTCGATCACCACTAGGTTGATTTATCAATGAATCAAATAGTTCCTTGCATCCTATCATATGATTTTTAGCACCAAATTTGATCAACCAAACTTTACTCATGTGTGATGAGGTTTGGGAGACAAGAAAAAAATCCTTGTATACACTTCTACATTCTAATTTTATGGGTACCACCTCTTTAGATTTATCATCTTATTGATGTTGTGTCACTACATGCCCATTATACTTTCATCATCAAGGGCATATTTTGAATTTATGTGAATCATCTCTACTTGATTTACCCTCTTGAATATATGAGCCTTGTGTCAAGGTATTATACCAATAGATATCAATATCATGCATATTGGTGCAACAAATATGTTGCCATAATGAACACAAAAGTTATCAAAACAATAAAATTACCAATAGGCCAAAATTTAAAACAATACTCAAAATTGATTCATATTAAATGACTTTCCATAATTACAACTCAATCGATGCTTAAATAAGCTTCAACTAAAATGTAAAAAAATGTCTATTTTTAATAGTTACTATTTATAGTATGTTTTGCATGTAAGTACATGCAAATCTAAAAATATCTTGACATATTATAAACACTAAAATTATCTTATGGGATGAATTCAATTGAATTTTATGTTTAGTCTTAAAAATATATAATTTCTAAAAATAGAAAATTCCTAAAAAAATTATTAAATGATAATTTTAGACCTTCAGATGATCACATATGGCCTAATAAAAATACTAAAATCAACTCTAATTAGATAGGTAAGATCAAGGAAGAAATTAAATATTTTAGATGATAATTTTGGCATGTGGAAGAGATCAAATAGAGCTAAAAGTTAAAAGATATGGCCTCTCAAAGGTTGGCCTATTCTTTCTACATCATTCTCCTTTAGTTGAAAACAACACAACTCCTGCGAGTTGCCCTGATTGTATTGCTACCATTTTTCCTTATCAATTTTCTTTAGATCCTATTATTTAATCCAAGTGTTATCTTCTTACTATAATTCCTCCCACTATACCAAATACCTGTTATAATTCCCTTGCCTCGTGCTCATTATCTTCACATCCAAAACCTGCACTATCTTTTCCTTCTTCTTTTGAGCCTTATACTCCCAATTTACTTCTTCATCTTCATCAGCTTCACCATATTATCCATGGAATTCATATAAATATAAAACATTAAATACTAGAGATATATCAAAATTCTATGGTAAACTCACTTCATAAGTATTGTCATTGATTTTCATCACAATTTTGCATGGTTCAATTTTTCTTATACTTAAACTTGTTGTATGTGCCTTTTAGAAATATTTTTTTCCTCAAGTAAACCATTACCAACTCTTCTTAAAATACCTTGGATTTTCTTCTGACATCTACTATTGCTTTATATTTTTCATTACTTTCTTGTAAATTTATTCTTACTTCTTCTTGTAACTAATGGATATGCTTTGCAAATGCTTTTGCATTATTGTTAATTTGATATGTAATTGGAAATTATACCAAATATAAAATGCCCATAGGATTTCTCTAATAAAAAAATTTAAATGGTGATTTTTATATTTATCTATTCACTAAAATTGTCAAATGCAAACTCAGCTTGTGGTAAATCTAAGACCCATTACTTGGGATTCTCTCCCACTATGTAACTCAATAAATTTCCCAAGCTCCTATTCACAAATTTTGTCTATTCATCTATTTGTGGCTGATATGCACTACTTAATTTTAGCTTAGTACCCATCTTCTTCCTTAAAGAACTCAAAAAATGACTTAGAAATTTAGTGTCCCTATCTGAAGTAATAGTTTTTGGAACACCATGCAATCTCACAATATCCTTAGAAAATAACTCTTCAACTTTAGTGCCATCATTGGTTTTATTACATGCAATAAAATAAAATAGTTTAAAAAACCTATCTACGAAAACAAAAATTGAATCATTACATCTCTATGTGTTTGGTAATCTCAACACAAAATCCATACTCAAATTTGTCCATGGTCATCTTGCAACTTGAAATGGCATGTATAGTCTAGTATTTTCTACATGTGCTTTAGCCACTTGACATATCTTGCACCTTGAAACATACCTTATCACATATCTTTTTGTCTTTGGCCAAAAATAACTATCCTCCATCAAAGCTATTGTCTTCATCTTACCAAAATGTCCATCCAAATTGCCACTATGTAATTATAATATTATATTGTCTCGTAGAGACCCAACCAGAATGCATAATTGTTTCCGTTTAAAGAGATAACCTTCTTGTATAAGATACTCACTATGAATAGTATCTATGCCACCTATTAATAGATTTTTGCATTACTCAACTATGTTGCCAAAATATGGATCAGTATCATATAATTATTTGATAGCGTCAACTCCAACTACTTCACTCACCATAGTATAAAAAAACACTACTCTCTTTATCAATGCATTAACTATTTGATTTTGTTTTTATGATTTATGTTTCAACATAAAAGTACACCCTTGCAAGAAAAAAACCCACTTTTCATGTCTATTATTCAATTTATTTTCTATATTCACATAATTCAAAGCCTCATTATCTATATATAGGATAAACTCCTTAGGCACCACGTAATGCATCCAATGCCTTAATGCTTGTATAATTGCACAAAGTTCAACATCATAGGTATAATACTTTATTCGTACCTTGTTTAATTTCTCAATAAACTATGCCATTGGGTTTCCTTCTTGACTTAACACAACACCAATTCTCACAAATAAAGCATCACAATCCACCTTAAACACTTTGTTAAAATCTGATAATGTTAATATTGGTCTTTCTATAATCTTCTTCAATTTTTAAAGTTTTTTTGGCTGATCTAGTCCATACAAGTTCCTTCCCTCTCATTCAATATGTTATTTGTGCCACAATACTAATAAATTTTTAAATAAATTTTCTATAAAAAGTTGCTAAACCATGGAAACTTCTTACCTCTATAATGTTTTTTAGAATAGACCACTCAAAAATTGCCTTATCTTTTCTTCATCCATTTTCAAACCATCTATAAAAATTACAAATCCTAAAAACACCAAATTATTCTACATAAACTTGCACTTCTTCAAATATACATACAACTTCTCCTTTATTAATAAATCCATTACCATTCTCAAATGTTATAAGTGTTCTTCTTTAGTTGTATTGAATATCAAAATAAATAACCATAAACATACCAATATATTCTCATAGCACTGTATTCATCAACCTCATAAATGTGCTAGGTGCATTAGATAATATAAATGACATCACCATCCACTCATATAAGTCATCCCTAGTCTTGAATGTTGTCTTCCACTCATCTCCTTTAAAAATTTGAATATGATAATAATGACTCCTTAGATAAACCTTGGTAAAACATTTTTTCCTATGAAAACACCCATCATATCATCTAAATGAGGTATATGAAACCTATACTTTATTGTAATTTTATTAATTTCTCTACTATCCACACACATTCTCCATCCTCCATATTTCTTTGGAGTTAACAAAGATAGCGTTGCATATGGAATCATACTCTCCCTTATCAGCTTCTTTCTTAACAATATCCTATTTATTTAATTCTTCAATTTTGTTGGACTCATCCTATAAGTTGCTTGATTGGTTAGAGCTGATACTAGAATTAAATCAACGTGATGCTAAATATCTCTCTTCAGTGGTAAACCATCTGGTAACTAATCAAGCATAACACCTACATATTCTTCTAACACTCTTGCTACTTTTGTTGGTATTTATACCATTTCTATGTCTTCATTATTTGCTACCAATACAAAACAACATATTTTCACCTTTATATCTTAGATAAATTTTTTATTAGAGAGCATGTTTTTTACCTTCTCTTTCTCTTTAAGAGGTAACAAAACTACCTTCATACCACCTTTTCAAAAAGTGTACATGTTCTTTGTTACATCATGAATTACTTTTGCATCAAATTTCCATGGTCTTCCTAATAACAAATGACATACATCTATTGGAATAACATCACACCATATTTCATCATTATAAATTTTTTCTATAGAAAACTTAATTAAGCACCTTTTATCTATTGTAACTTCATACCATTTATTAAACCATAAAATATGATAAGGATTAGGATGTTTTTCACATTGAAAATTTAGTTTCTCTATCATTTCTTTAGAAAATAGATTTTCACAACTACAACCATCTATAATTACTTTACATACCTTTCCACCCAAAGTACATCTTGTTCAAAAAATATTTGATCGCATTCATGCATCACCACCTTCTTTATTCAGCACTTATTCCTTTTTTGGAGTGATCATTGCTCTTTTCATCATGAGATTCTCTCCAACATCTATTGGTGTAACTTTGATATTTTTCTCTTCTATCTTAGTCTCAACTAGATTCACTCTTGAGTGATCTTCTTACCTCTTTTCTTCATCTTGATAGTACAGACACTCAAATAATCTATGCCCTTATTGTACACATCTATTGCAAACATGATATCTAAGTTTATTTGGAAGCCATTCTCTAATACCACCATAACCTCATCCTCTCTTAAATCCTCTTTCTCTTTGTTGGTATTGAAACCCTTACCCATTGTCATCTTGCCTTTATGCACTATGTGATGATTGATACAATTTCGGTGGTATTCAACCCACCTTATCCCCTATTTGGATGGGATCCACATCTTCTTGGACCAAGATATGTTCTTCTAAAATTTTGTTTATTTTATTTTTCTTCTCTTTTCAAAGCTAATTGATAAGCCTCCTCCATACAAAGTATTCTATGCATGCTTAACTCATCTTGAATATAAAATTTCAAACCATTTGCATAAATTTAAACCATATTGTATTCTATTTCATCATGTTCCTCTCATATGGAATGCTTATAAAACTTATATGTATTCTCTTGTATACTGTGATCTTTTTGCCTCAAATTCTGAAATCTTCTATATAGAGCTTATGCATAATCCACTGGAAGAAATTTCTCCCTCAGCTTCTTCTCCATATTTATCCATGAATTGATCTTCTCTTTGCCTTTTCTCTATCTCTCTTTATGTCGGTGATCCCAGCAAATCATTGCATGACCTTTAAATTTTGTGAATGAAAACTTTACCTTCTTATCTTCTCTCATAGTCTTCCACTAAAAGAAATTATCCATGCTATTCATCCAATTTATCAACTCCTCTAGTTTTAATCTTCCTCTATATTACATCAGCCTTGATTCCTTCATTCCTTCCTTCTAAATCTTTAACCATCCTCTCTTCCATTGATGGTGGTTACTCTTGTTGTTCTTGTTGAAATTCTTCATCATGATCTATGTCCTCTTCATCACCACTTTATCATATTCTTTGATTAGTGAGAACCTTGATTAATTATTCCACTTGCATCTAAAGATATTTCATTATCTATTTAATCTATGCAATACCTCCTCATCCTCTTACCATGTCTTACTCCTCCAAGATTGAAATCTGCTTTGACATAAGATAATGAACCCCAAAATTAGCAAGAAAATAAAATTAACAATAGGCCAAGATCTAAAATAATACTTATAATTAATTCATATTTAATTTGTTGCCATAATTACAACCCAAACCATGCTTAAATAATATCCTACTCATAATTTAGAGTTGACATAAAAAAATTCAAAAAAACTAAAATATAAAAAAACATTTATTTTTAGCAGCTGCTATTTATAGTATGTTTGACATACAAGTGTGCATAGATCCAAAAATATCCATAAATACTTTAAAAATTAAAATTATCCTATAGGATGAAATTTAAATGAATTTGATGTCTAGTCCTAAAAATATATAATTTCTAAAAATAGAAAATTCTTGAAAAAATTATTAAATGGTAATTTTTAGACCCTTAGATGATCATGTATGGACTTTTAAAAATATAAAAATTAACTTTAAGTGGATAAAGTAGCTTAGGGAAGCAATGAAAATCTTGAGATGGTCATTTTGGCATGTGAAAGAGCTCAAATGGAGCTACGGGTCAAAATTTATAGTCTCTAAAAGGTTGGCCTGTTGTTTTTTTACATCATTTTCCTTTGATTGAAGACAACTCAACTCTTATGAGTTTCCCTAATTGTAATTATTCCAATATTCTTTGTCAATATTCTTTAACTTTCATTATATAATACAAGTATTGTCTTCTTACTATAATCCTTCCCACTATACCAAATACCTATTAGAATTACATTGCCTTGTGTTCACTATCTTCACATCCAAAACGTGCACTATATTTTACATCTTCTCTTTAGAACCTGATGCTCCCAATTTAATTATTTATCTTCATCACCTTCACCATCTTATCTATAAAATTCATATAAATTTGAAACATTAAATAGTGGAGATATATCAAAATTATGTGGTAAACTCACCTCATAAGCATTGTCATTGGTTTTCATCATAATTCTGCATGGCCCATTTTTTTTGTATTTCAACTTGTTGTACATGCCTTTTGAAAATATTTATTTCCTCACGTAAACCATTACCAACTCTCCTTCTTTAAATACCTTGGATCTTCTTCTAACATCTGCTATTGCTCTATATTTTTCATTACTTTCCTGCAATTTTCTTCTTACTCCTTACAACTATTGCATATGCTCTATAAACACTTCTGCATCATCAATAATTTTATCTACAATTGGAAATTGTACCAAATCTAAAATATCCATAGGATTTCTCCCATAAACAATTTGAAAATTTGATTTTCCTATTGATCTATTCAATGAACTATTATATGCAAACTCATCTTGTGGTAAATCCAAGTCTCATTGCTTGGGCTTCTTTTCCATTATGCATCTTAATAAATTTTCCAAGCTCTTATTTATAAATTCTATCTATCCATCTGTTTATGGGTGATATTCACTACTAAATTATATCTTAGTACTCATCTTCTTCCAGAAAGTGCTCCAAAAATGACATAGAATTTTTATGTCCCTATCTGAAGTAATAGTTTTTAGAACACCATGCAATCTCACAATATCCATAAAAAATAACTTTTCAACTCTAGTGGCATCATTGGTTTCCTTACATGCAATGAAATAAACTATTTTAGAAAATTTTTCTACATCAACAAAAATTGAATCATTACCTCTTTGTGTGTTTAGTAATCCCAACATGAAATCCATACTCAAATCTATCTATGGTCTTCTTAAAACCGGTAATGTTATATATAGTCTAGTATTTTGTGCATGTTTTTTAGCCACATACCATATCCTACATCTTGAAATATAACTTATCACATCTCTTTTTTATCTTTGGCCAAAAATACATTTCCTCCACCAAAGCTATTACTTTCATCTTATCAAAATGCCTAGGCAAACCGACACTATGCAATTCTCTTCTTATATTATCTCATAGATACCCAACTAGAATGCATAATTGTTTCCCTTTAAAGAGATAACATTTTTGTATAATATACTCACCATGAATAGTATCTATCTCACCTATTAAGGGGTTCCTACACTACTCAACTACCTTACCAAAATATGGATATGTATCATATAATTCTATGATAGCTTCAAATCCAACTACTTCACTCACCATAGTACTTAATAATGCTACTCTTTTTCTCAATGCATCAATGACCTAATTATATTTTATTTATTTATGTTTCAACATAAAAGTGTACCCCTTCAAAATATAAACCCACTTTGCATGTCTACTATTCAACTTGTTTTGTGTATTCACATACCTCAAAGCCTCATTATCAATAAATAAGATAAACTCCATAGGCATTAGATAATGCCTCCAATGTTTTAATGAATGTGTATTCATATTAAAGGAATTTACATAATTACATCCCAAACCATGTTTAAATAAACATCAACTCAGAATTTAGAAATGAAAAGTAAGTAAAAATTCAAAAAAAAAAAAAAGTCTATTTTTAAAAATTGCTATTTATAGTAAGTTTTAAATGCAAGTTTGTGTAGGTCTAAAAATATCTCAAAATATTATCAACACTAAAATTATTCTATGAAATGAAATTAAACTAAATTTGACATTGTTCCAAAAAATATACAATTTTTAAAAATAGAAAATTCCTCTAAAAATCATTGAATGATATTTTAGACCCTTAGATGATCACATATGGCCTTAGAGAAATATCAAAATAAACTCTAAGCAAATAGGGAAGCTTAGGGAAATAAAGGAATATTTGAGATGGCCAATTTGGCATGTGGAATATCTATCTAAGAGCTATGAGTCAAAAATTATGGCCTCCAAAAGGTTGGCCTATTTTTTTTTACATCATTCTCCTTTGGTTGGAAACAACTTAGCTCTTGTTAGTTGTACTAATACTATTTTTATTTGTCAATATTCTTTATCTCCAATTATGTAATAAAAGTGTTATCTTCTTGATACAATCCATTCAAATGAACCAAATACTTTCTATAATTTCTTTGCCTTATGCTCATTATCTTCACATACAACACTTGCACTATCTTTTCCTTCTTCTTTAATACTTGTTACTCCCAATTTACTTCTTCATATTCATCACATTCATCATATTTTCCATAAAATTCATATAAATCTAAAATATTTAATACTAGATATATATCAAAATTATGTATGGTAAAATGATTGCATAAGCATTGTCATTGATTATCTTCATAATTCTACATGGCCCATTTTTCTTATACTTCAACTTGTTATATGCACCTTTTATAAATCTTTCTTTCCTCAAGTAAATCATTACCAACCCTCCTCCAAATACTTTGTATCTTCTTCTAACATCTACTTCTAATTTATATTTCTCCTTGATTTTCTACAACTATCTTCTTACACCTTATAACTATTGCATATGATCTAAAAATGATTTTAAATCATCACTAATTTGATCTATAATTGGAAATTATACCAAATAAAAAATACCCATAGGATTTATCCTATAAACAACTTAAAATGGTGATTTTTCAATCGATCTATTCAATGAAATATTATATGAAAAATTATCTTGTGGTAACGCCAAGTCTCATTACTTGGGCTTCTTTCCCACTATGCATCTCCATAAAATTCCAAAGTTCCTATTCACATCTTCTATCTATCCATCTATTTGTGTGTGATATGCACTACTGAATAGTAGTTTAATACCCATCTTATTCCATAAAATCATCCAAAAATGACTTGTAAATTTTGAGTTCCTATCTAAATTAATAGTTTTTGGAACACCATGCAATCTCACAATATCCTTAAAAAATAACTCTGTAACTCTAGTGGCATCGTTGGTTTTCTTACATGCAATGAAATGAATCATTTAAAAAAATATGTCTACCACAATAAAAATTGAATCATTACCTCTTTGTGTATTTGGTAATACTAACAAAAAATCCATACTCAAATCTATCCATGGTCCTCTTAGAACTGATAATAACATGTATATTATATTATTTTGTACATGCCTTTTAGCCACCTGACATATCTTGCACTTTGAAACACACCTTGTCACATATCTCTTCATCTTTGGCCAAAAGTAATTTTCCTCCACCAAGTCTATTTTATTCATGTTACTAAAATGTCCATCCAAACTGCCACTCTCTAATTCTCTTATTATATTATCTCATAGAGACCCAACTGGAATGCATAATTGTTTCTCCTTGAAGAGATAACCTTCTTTTATAAGATACTCACCATGAATAGTATCTATCCCACCTATTAATGGATTCCTACACTGCTCACTACCTTGCCAAAATATGGATCAGTATCATATAATTCTTTGATAGATTCAAATACAACTACTTCACTCACCGTAGTAGTTAATAACTGTACCCTCCTACTTAATGCATCAATTACCTAATTTGTTTTTCCTAATTTATGTTTTAACACAAAAGTTTACCCCTTCAAAAATGAAACCAACTTTTCATGTCTACTATTCAACTAGTTTTATGTATTCACATACTTCAAAGCCTCATAATCTATAAATAAGATAAAATCCTTAGGCACTAGGTAATGGTTTCGATGTTTTAATTCTTTTATAATTGCATGAAGTTAAACATCATAATTAGAATAAATTTTTCATACCTCATTCAATTTCTCATTGAAATATGTTATTGGCTTTCCTTCTTGACTCAATGTAGCAGCAATTACAACAAATGAAGAATCAAAATCCACCTAAAACACTTTGTTAAAATATAGTAATGTTAATATTGGTCTTTATATAATCTTCTTCTTCAAAATTTCAAAGCATTATCCATGCAAATTCCTTCCCTCTCATGCAATCTATTATTGGTACCACAATACTACTAAATTTTTTAATAAATTTTCTTTCAAAAGTTGTTAAACCATGGAAACTTCTTACCTCTATAATTCTTTTTGGAGTAGGCTATTTAAAAAATTTCTTTATCTTTTTTTCATCCATTTTGTCACCATCTATTGAAACTAAAAATCCCCAAAATACCAAACTATTCTGCATAAGCCTGCACTTTTTCAAATTTACATATAGCTTCTCATTTCTTAACAAATCCATTACCATTATTGAATGTTGTAAGTGTTCTTAATTAGTCTTAATAAATATCAATATATCATCAAAATAAACAACCACAAACTTATCAATATATTCTCATAGCATTGTATTCATCACCCTCATAAATGTGTTAGGTGCATTAGATAATTTGAATGACATCACCATACACTCATATAAGCCATACCTAGTATTGAATGTAGTTTTCCACTCATCTCCTTCATGAATTCAAATTTGATAATAACCACTCCTTAGATCAATCTTGGTAAAATATTTTGCTCTTTCAAGCATATCCAACATATCATCTAAATGAGGTATAGAAAACCTATACTTGATTATAATTTTATTAATTTCTCTACTATCTACACACATTCTCCATCCTCCATATTTATTTTGAGTTAGCAATGATGGTGTTGCACATAGACTCATACTCTTTCTTATTATCTTTTTTATTAAAAATTTAGTAACATATTTATTTAATTATGCATGTTATTTTGAACACATCCTATAACATGCTTGATTGGGTAGAGATGATCCTTGAATCAAATCAATATGATGTTGAATATCTCTCTTTAGAGGTAAAACCATCTGGTAATTCATCAGGAATAACATCTACATATTATTTCAACACTCTTGCTACTTTTGTTGGTATTTGTACTATTTTTGTGTCCTCATTCTTTGATACCAATACATAATAACAACCTACCACGTTCTTATCTTGGATAATTTTTTCAGTAGAGAGCATGTTTTATGCCTTCTTTTTTTCTTTAAGAAGTAATAAAACTACCTTCATATGATCTTTCTAAAAAGTTTACGTGTTCTTTCTCCATCATGAACTACTTTCCTGGCAAATTTCCATGGTCTTCCCAATAATAAATGGCATGCATCTACTAGAATAATATCACACTATATTTCATCATTATAACTTTTTCTTATAGAAAATTTGATTAATAACTTTTTATTTACTATAACCTCATTCTCTTTCTTAAACCATGAAATTTGATAAGGATTAGGATGCTTTTCATATTAAAAATTTAGTTTCTTTATGATTTATTTAGAAACCATATTTTCACAACTACCACCATCTATAATTACTTTGCATACCTTTCCACCTGAAGTACATCTTGTTTAAAAAATCTTTGATCATAACCAAGCATCACCACCTTCTTTATTCTACACATGTTCCTTCCTTGAAACAATCATTATTATTCTCATCATGAGATTATCTCCAACATCTACTTCTGTAGCTTTAGTATTTTAATCTTCTATCTAAACATCAACTAGATTCACTCTTAGGTGTTCCTCTTACCTCCTTTATTGATCTTGATAGTGTAGACACTCAAATTCTCTATTCCCTTATTCTCCACATTTATAACAAATATAAGTTATGCACTGATTCAAAAACCATCCTCTAACACCATCGTAACCTTATCCTCTTCCTCTTTATTAGTATTAAAACCTTGCATAGTATCATCTTGATTTTTTATATCACTTGAAGATTCACCTCTATTGGTATTATATCCACCTCTAGTGGTATTAAACCCAACTCATCCCCTATTTTGATGAGATCCACATATTATTGAACTAAGAGACGTTCTTCTAGAATTCTATCTATTTTGTTTTTCTTTTGATTTCAAAGCCAATTGATAAGCCTCCTCCATGTAAGTTATTCTATTCATACTTAATTCATCTTGAATAGAAAATTTTAAACCATTTACATACCTTACAGCCATCTTCTCTTCTAATTCATTATGCTCTACTCATATAGAAAATTTATAAAACTCATATGTATACTCTTTTATACTATGATTTTTTTGCCTCAAATTTTGGAATCTTCTGTATAGGGGTTGTAAATAATATATAGGAATAAATTTATCCCTCAGCTTTTTCTCCAATTTTTTTCAAGAATTAATCTTCTCTCTACCTTTTCTCTATCTCTCTTTCTATAGGTGATTCCTCCAAATCATTGCATGAACTTTCAATTTCAAGCATGTAAACTTTACCTTCTTGTCTTCTCTCATAGTATTCCACTCAAATAAATTATTTATTCTATTCATCCAATTTATTAAATCCAATATTTTTAAACTACCTACATAAATCTAGAACATCAACATTGATTACTTCATTTCTTTCTTCTAAATCCTGAACCATCCCCTCTTTTATCAATGGTGGCTACTCTTGCTATTTTTTTTCTTGCTGAACTTCTTCATCATGATTTGTGTCATCTTCATCACCACCTTATCTTATTATCTAATTGGTAATAACCTCAAGTAATTATTATACTTAACTCTATAATTCTTTTATAGTCTAATTCATCTATGCAATACCTCCTCATCCTCTTTCCATGTCTTACTCCAAGATTCAAACCTATTTTGATACTAGATAATGAACCTAAAAACTATCAAGATAATAAAATTACCAATAGGCCAAGATATGAAAAAATAATAAAAATTGATTCTTATTAAATGAATTTCCATAATTACAACCCAAACCATTCTTAAATAGACATTAACTTAGAATTTAGAGTTGACATGCAAAAATTTGAAAAAACAAAAAATCTAAAAAATGTCTATTTTTAGAAACTGCTATTTATATTAAGTTTTACATACAAGGGTGTGAATATCTAAAAATATTTCAAAATATTATAAACATTAAAATTATCCTATGGGATGAAATTCAATTGAATTTGATGTTCGGTCCAAAAAATACACAATTTTTTAAAATAGGAAATTCTTTAAAAAAATCATTAAATGGTATTTCATACATTCAGATCATGTATGGCCTTAGAAAAATATCAAAATCAACTCTAGGTAGATACAACAGCTTAGGGAAACAAAAGAATTTTCAAGATGGTCATTTTGGCATGTGGAAAATCTAACTAGGAGCTATAGGTCAAAAATTATGGCCTCTAGAAGGTTTGCCTATTTTTTCTGCATCATTCTTCTCTGGTTTAAAACAACTTAGCTCCTGTGAGTTTATTTGATTGTAATGCTACCATTTTTATTTATCAATATTTTTTATCTCCCATTATATAATCTAAGTGTTGTTTTATTGCTACAATCCTTTCAATAATACCAAATACTTGTTATAATTCCTTTACCTTATACTCACTATCTTCACATACAAAAACTGCACTATCTTTTCCTTCTTCTTTAAAACCTATTGCTCCTAATTTACTTATTGATCTTCGTCACATTCACAATCTTACCCATATAATTAATATAAATCTAAAATATTAAATAGTAGATATATATCAAAATCATGTATGGTAAACTCACTTCATAAGCATTGTCATTGATTTTCTTCATAATTCTACATGGTCCACTTTTTTTATAATTCAAATTTTTGTACGTGCCTTTTGGAAATATTTTTTTTCTCAAGTAAACCATTACCAAACCTCCTTTAAATAATTTGGATCTTCTTCTAACATCTACTACTGCTTTATATTTATCCCTAATTTCTTACAACTTTCTTCTAACTCCTTACAACTATCGCATATGCTTTGAAAATGCTTTTGCATCATCACTAATTTGATCTATAATTGGAAATTATACTAACTATAAAATACACATAGGATTTATCCCATAAACAATTTGAAATGGTGATTTTCCAATTGATCTATTCAATGAACTGTTATATGCAAACTTAGCTTATGGTAAAGCCAAGTCTCATTTCTTGAGCTTCTCTCCCACAATTCATCTCAATAAATTTACAAAGATCCTATTCACATTTCTATATATCTATTTATTTGTGTGTCATATGCACTACTAAATTGTAGCTTAATACCCATGTTCTTCCACAAAGTCCTCAAAAAATGACTTAGAAATTTTGTGTTCCTATTTGAAGTAATAGTTTTTAGAACACCTTGTAATCTCATAATATCCTTACAAAATAACTCTGCAACTCTAGTGGCATCATTAGTTTTCTTACATAAAATTAAATGAATCATTTTAAAAATTTATTTACAACAAACAAAAATTGAATTATTACCTCTCTATGTGTTTTGTAATTCCAACACAAAATCCATACTCAAATCTATCCATGGTCCTCTTACCTCTTTGAATTGATAATGACATTTATAGTCAAATATTTTGTGCATGCCTTTTAGGCACCTAACATATCCTGTACTTTGAAACATACCTTGTCACATATCTCTTTGTCTTTGGCCAAAAACACCTTTCCTCCTCTAAATCTATTATCGTCATCTTAACAAAATATCCATCCAAACCACCATTTTGTAATTCTCTTATTATATTGTCTCATAGAGACCCAATTGAAATGTATAATTATTTCTCTTTGAAGAGATAACCTTCTTGTATAAGATAGTCACCATGAATAGTATCTATCCCACCTATTAATGAATTCTTGCACTGCTCACTACCTTGCCAAAATATGGATCTATATCATATAACTCTTTGATAGTTTCAAATCCAACTACTTCACTCACCATAGTAGTTAATAATGATACTCTACTTCTTAATGCATTAACTACCTAGTTATATTTTATTGATTTATGTTTTAACACAAAATGTACCCCTTCATATGCATCACCTCCCAAGCATTGCCATTGATTTTCTTCAAAATTCTACATGGCCCAATTTTATTATAATTTAACTTATTGTACATGCCTTTTGGAAATCTTTCTTTCTTCAAGTAAATTTTTTTCAAATCTCCTTTAAATACCTTGGAACTTCTTCTAACATCTATTGTTGCTTTATATTTCTCATTACTTTTCTACAATTTTCTTCTTACTCTTTGCAACTATTGCATATGCTCTGTAAATGCTTTTGCATCATCACTAATTCGATCTAAAGTTAGAATTGTACCAAATATAAAATTTCCACATGATTTTTTCCATAAATAAATTCAAATTAGAATTTTTCTATTGATCTATTCACTAAATTGTTATTTGAAAACTTAGCTTGTGGTAAAGCCATCTCATTGATTGGGCTTCTGTCTCACTATACATCTAAATAAATTTCACAAGATCCTATTCATAAATTTTTTCTATCCATCTATTTGTGGGTGATATGCACTATTGAATTATATCTTAGTACCCATATTATTCAACAAAGTCCTCCAAAAATGATTTATAACTTATGTGTCCCTATCTGAAGTACTAGTTTTTGGAACACCATGCAATCTCACAATATCCTTAAAAAATAATTTTTGAACTCTAGTGGCATCAATGGTTTTCTTACATGCAATGAAATGGAACATTCTATAAAATTTGTCTACAACAAAAAAATTGAATCATTACCTCTCTTTGTGTTTGGTAATCCCAACATGAAAACCATACTCAAATCTATTTATGGTCTTCTTAGAACCAATAATGGCATGTATAGTCCAATATTTTGTGCATGTCCTTTAGCCACATGACATATACTGTACCTTATAACATACATTATCACATCTCTCTTCATATTTAATCAAAAATATTTCTCCTCTACCAAAGATATTATCTTCATCTGACCAAAATGTTCAGGGAAACCACCACTATGCAATTCTCTTATTACATTATCTTATAGAGACTCAACTAAAATGCATAATTGTTTCCCTTTGAAGAAATAACATTCTTGTATAAAATACACACCATGAATAGTATCTATTCGACCTATTAATGGATTCCTACACTACTCAACTATCTTACCAAATATGGATCAATATAATATAATTCTTTGATATCTTCAAATCTAACTACTTCACTCATCATAGTAGTTAATAATGCTACTCTCATAATCAATGCATCAACTACCAAATTTTGTTATCTTGATTTATGTTTCAACACAAAATTGTAATCCTTCAAAAAACAAACCCACTTTGCATTTCCACTATTCAACTTGTTTGTGTATTCACATAGTTCAAAGCCTCATGATCTATAAATAGGATAAAGTCCTTAGAAACAAGGTAATACATCAAATGTTTAAATTCTTGTACAATTGCATAAATTTCAACATCATAAGTAGAATATTTTATTTGTATCTAATACAATTTCTCACTAAAATATGCTAGGAGCTTTCCTTCTTGACTCAATGCAACACTAATTCCCATAAATGAAGCTTCAAAATCAACCTCAAACACTTTGTTAAAATTTGGTAATGCTAATATTTGTCTTTCTTTAATCTTCTTCTTCAAAATTTCAAAGCTTTCTATGGCTAATCTAGTCCATTCAAAGCCCTTCCCTCACATGCAATTTGTTATTGGTATCACAATACTACTAATTTTTTTAGTAAATTTTATGTAAAAAGATGATAAACCATGGAAACGTTTTACCTCTATAATGCTTTTTGGGATAGACCATTTAACAATTGACTTTATCTTTTCTTCTTCCATTTTCACACCATTTGTTGAAAATAAAATTCTCAATAATACCAAACTATTATGAATAAACTTGCACTTCTTAAAATTTACATATAATTTCTCCTTTATTAACAAATCCATTACCATTATTGAATGTTATAATTTTTCTTCTTTACTCTTACTAAATATCAATATATCATCTAAATAAATAACCAAAATCTTATCAATATATTCTCACAGCATTGTATTCATCACCCTCATAAATGTCCTAGGTCCATTAGATAATCCAAATGACATCACCATCCTCTATTATAAGCCATACCTAGTCTTGAATATTGTTTTCCACTCATCTCCTTCATGAATTTGAATTTGATAATAACCACTTCTTAGATCAATCTTGGTAAAATATTTTTATCCTTCAAGCACATCCATCATATCATCTAAATGAGGTATAGGAAACCTATACTTGATTGTAATTTTACTAATTTCTCTACTATCTACACACATTCTCCATCCTCCATATTTATTTTGAGTTATCAATGCTGATGTTGCACATGGATTCATACTCTCCCTTATCAATTTATTTTTTAACAATTCAATAACCTGTTTATTTAATTAGGCATGTTATGTTGGAATCATCTTATAAGCTACTTGATTGGGTAGAGTTGATCCTAGATTAAAATCAATTTGATGTTGAATATCTCTCTTTAATGGTAAAACCAGCTAGTAACTAATCAAGAATAACATCTGCATTTTATTTCAACACTCTTGATACTTCTATTGGTATTTAAACCATTTTTGTGTCTTCATTCTTTGATACTAATACATAACAACAATCTACCACATTCATATCTTGGAAAAATTATTTCGTAGAGAGCATGCTTTGTGCCTTCTCTTCCTCTTTAAGAGGTAATAAAACTACCTTCATATCATCTTTCCAAAAATTTTACATGTTCTTTGCTCCATCATGAATTACTTTCTTGTCAAATTTCCACTGTCTTCCCAATAATAAATGGTATGCATCTATCAGAATAATGTCACACCATATTTTATCATTATAAATTTTTCTTATAGAAACTTGATTAAACACATTTTATCTACTATAACCTCATTCCCTTTCTTAAACCATGAAATTATATAAGGATTAAGACACTTTTAACATTACAAATTTAGTTTCTCTATCATTTCTTTATAAACCATATTTTTACAACTACCACCATCTATAATTACTTTACATACCTTTCAACTTGAAGTACATCTTATTTGAAAAATGTTTGATCATAGCCATGCTTCACCACTTTCTTTATTTTGCACTTGTTATTTCCTTGAAGTGATCATTATTATTCTCATCTTGAGATTCTCTCCAACATCTATGGGTGTAACTTTAGTATTTTACTCTTCTATCTCAACATCAACTAGATTCACTCTTGGGTGATCCTCTTGCCTCCATAATATTGACTGTGTGGAAACTCAAATACTCTATTCCCCTTGTCTCCACATCTATAACCAACATAATTTATGTGCTTATTCAGAATTCATCCTATAACACCACCTCAACCTCATCCTCTTCCTCTTTATTGGTATTGAAACCCTTGCCTATTGGCATCTTAACTTTTTTTTATCATGTGATGATTCATCTATATTTGTATTAGATCCACCTCTAATGGTATTAAACCCAACTCATTCATATTTGGAGGGGATCAACCTATTCTTGGTCCCAAGAGATTTTCATCTAAAATTTTGTCTATTATTTTTCTCTTATTTTCAAAGCTAATTGATAAGCCTCCTTCATGTAAGGTATTCTATGCATGCTTCATTCATATAAAATAGAAAATTTCAAACCATTTGCATAACTTGCAGCCATCTTCTCTTTTATTTCATCACTCTCCACTCATATTGAAACATTATAAAACTCATCTATATACTCTTGTATACTGTGATCTTTTTGCATCAAATTTTGAAATCTTCTATATAGGGTTTGTGCATAATCTATAGGAATAAATTTAACCCTCATTTTCTTCTCCATCTTTTTTTATCAATTAATCTTTTCTCTATCTCTCTTTCTATAGGTCATTCCACCAAATCATTGCATGACCTTTCAATTTCATACATGCAAACTTTACCTTCTTGTCTTCTCTCAAGGTCTTCAACTCGAAGAACTTATCCATGCTATTCATCCAATCATTCAATTCCTATGGTTTTAAACTACCTCCATAATATTAAAAATCAAATTTGAATCCTTCATTTATTCTTTCTAAAGCCTGAACCATCCTCTTTTTCATCGATGGTGGTTGCTCTTGCTTTTCTTATTCTTGTTTAACTTCATCATGATTTGTGTCCTCCTCATCACCACCTTATATTATTCTTTAATTAGTAATAACCTCAAGTACTCTCTATAGATATTTTATATTCTAGTTCATCTATGAAATATATCCTCATCCTCTCTCCATGTCTTACTCCTCCAAGATTCAATTTTTTTTAATTCTAGATAATGAACTTAAAAACTATCAAGATAATAAAATTACTAATAGGCCAAGATATGAATAAATACTCAGAATTGATTCCTATTAAATGAATTTCTATAATTAAAATTCAAACCTTGCTTAAATAAACATCAAATCAGAATTTATAGTTGACAAGAAATAAATTGAAAAAATAAAAATATAAAAAAATTGTCTATTTTTAGAAACTGCTATTTATAGTAAATTTCACATACAAGTATGTGCAACTATAAAAATATCTCAAAATATTGAAAAAACTAAAATTATCTTATGGGATGAAATTCAATTCAATTTGACATCTAGTCCTAAAAATATTCAATTTCTAAAAATAGAAAGTTCACCAAAAAATCATTAAATGGTATTTTAGACCCTAGCATGATCATGTATGGCCTTCAAGAAATATAAAAATTAACTCTAAGAGGATAGGGAAGCTTAGGGAAATAAAAGAATTTTTGACATGGTCATTTTGGCATATGGAAGATCTAGCTCAAAGCTGTCAGTCAAAAATTATGACCTCTAAAAGGTTGGCCTATTTTTTCCTATATCATTCTCCTCTGGTTGAAAACAACTCAGTGCCTATGAGTTACCCTAATTGTACTAGTACCATTTTTATTTATCAATATTATTTATCTCCTATTATATAATCCAAGTGTTATCTTCTTGCTATAATCCTTTCCACTGTACTAAATACATATTATAATTCCCTTGCCTTATGCTCACTATCTTCACATACAAAACCTTCACTATCTTTTCCTTCTTCTTCTTTAGAACTTGTTGCTCCCAATTTACTTCTTCATCTTCATCACCATCTCCATCTTCTCCATGGAATTCATATAAACATGAAATATTTAATACTAGATATATATCAAAATTTTGTATGGTAAACTCACCTCATAAGCATTGTCATCAATTTTCTTCATAATTTTACATGGCCCAATTTTATTGTACTTCAACATGTTGTACGTGCCTTTTAAAAATATTTCTTTCCTCAAGTAAACCATTACCAACTCTCCTTATTAAAATATTTTGGATGTTCTTTTGACATCTGATGTTGCTTTATATTTCTCATTATTTTTTGATAAATTTTTTCTTACTCCTTGTAACTATTGCATATGCTCTGCAAATGCTTCTACATCATCACTAATTCAATTTGTAATTGTCAATTATACCAAATCTAAAATACCCATAAAATTTCTTCCATGAAAAATTTGAAATGGTGATTTTCTTGTTGATCTATTCATTGAGCTATTATATGAAAACATAGCTTATGGTAAATCCAAGTCTCATTGATTGGGCTTCTTTCTCACTATAAATCTCAATAAATTTCCAATGCTCCTATTCACATCTTCTCTCTATCCATCTATTTGTGTGTGATATGTACTATTGAATTGTAGCTTAATACTGATCTTCTTCTACAAAGTCCTCCAAAATTGACTTAGAAATTTTGTGTCCCTATTTGAAGTAATAATTTATCAAACACTATGCAATTTCAAAATATCCTTTAAAAATAACTCTACAACTCTAGTGGCATCATTGGTTTTCTTACATGTAATGAAATGAATAATTTTAGTAAATTTGTTTACAACAATAAAAAATGAATCATTACCACTCTCTATGTTTGGTAATCTCAACACAAAATCCATACTCAAATCTATCCATGGTTCTCTTGGAATTGATAATGACATGTGTAGTCTAGTATTTTATGAATGTCCTTTCGGCACCTGACATATATTGCACTTTGAAACATACCTTTTCACATCTCTCTTCATTTTTTGCCAAAAGTACTTTTCCTCCACCAAAGCTATTGTCTTCATCTTACAAAAATATCCATCCAAATTAGCATTAAGGTATTTTTATATTATATTGTCTCATAAAGACCCAACTAGAATGCATACTTATTTCTCTTTGAAGAGATAAACTTCTTGTATAATATAATCACCATGAATAGTATTTGTCTGACCTATTAATGGATTCCTATACTGCTCACTACCTTTCCAAAATATGAATCAGTATCATATAATTTTATGATAGCTTCAAATCTAATTAATTCACTCACCATAGTAGTTAATAATGCTACTCTCCTACTCAATGCATCAACTACCTGATTCTCTTTTCTTGATTCATATTTTAACATAAAAGTATATCCCTTAAATAAATAAACCCACATTGTATGTCTACTAATTAACTTCTTTTATATATTCACATACTTCAAATTCTCAAGATGTGCAAATATAATAAACTCTTTAGGCACTAGGTAATGCCTATAATGTGTCAATGCTTGTATAATTGTATAAAGTTCAGCATCATAACCTCATTCAATTTCTCACTAAAATATGCTATTTGCTTTCCTCCTTGACTCAACATAACACCAATTTCCACAAATGAAGAATCACAATCCACCTTAAATACTTCATTAAAATTTAGTTATGTTAATATTTGTCTTTCTATAATCTTCTTATTCTAAATTTCAAAGATTTTTGTGGCTACCCTAGTAAATGTAAATTCCTTCCCTCTCATGCAATATATTATCGATGCCCCAATACTACTAAAAATTTTAATATTTTTTTTGTAAAAAAATTCTAAACCATGAAAACTTCTTACCTCTATAACTATTTTTGGAATAGGCCACTCAATAATTACCCTTATCTTTTCTTCATCCATTTTCACACCATCTACTGAAACTACAAATTCAAAAAATACCAAACTATTTTGCATAAACCTGCACTTCTTCTAATCTACATACAACTTAACCTTTCTTAAACAAATCCATTACCATTGTTAAATGTTGTAAAAGTTCTTCTTTAGTCTCAAAAAATATTAAAATATCATAGAAATAAACAAACACAAACTTACCATTATATTATTATAACACTGTATTCATCACCCTCATAAATATGCTAGCTCCATTAGATAATCCAAATGACATCACCATCCACTCATATAAGTTATCCTTTGTCTTTAATGCATTTTTCCACTCATCATCTTCAACAATTTCAACATGATAACAATCAATCCTTAGATCAATATTGGTAAAATATTTTGCTCCTCCAAGCACATCCATCATATCATCTAAACGAGGTATAGAAAACCTATACTTGATTGTAATTTTATAAATTACTCTACTATCCACACACATTCTCCATCATCCATATTTCTTTGGAGTTATCAATGTTGGTGTTTCATATGGAATCATACTCTCCCTTATCAACTTCTTTGTTAACAATTCAGTTCTTATTTATCTAATTTTGCATGTTCTATTAGACTCAACCTATAGACTACATGATTGGGTAGGGTTGATCCTATAATCAAGTAAATATGATGTTGAATATCTCTGTTTGGTGGTAAACCATTTGGTAACTCATGAAGCATAACATCTGCATATTATTTCAACACTCTTGATGCTTCTGTTGGTATTTGCACCATTAATGTGTCTTCATTCTTTGCTACCAATACATAACAATTGCTTACCACATTCATATCTTGGATAAATTCTCTAATAGAGAGTATGATTTCTTCCTTCTCTTCCTCTTTAAGAGATTAAAAAAATAATTTCATGCCACCTTTACAAAAAGTGTATGTGTTCTTTGCTCCATCATGAATTACTTTCTTATCAAATTTCCACGGTCTTCTAGATAACAAATAGCATGCATCTACTATAATAACATCACACCATATGTCATCAATATAACTGTTTCCTATAGAAAACTTGATTAAGAACCTTTTATGTAATGTAACCTCATTTCCTTTCTTAAACCATAAAATCCGATAAGGATTATGATAATTTTCACATTGTAAATTTAGTTTCTCTATCATTTCTTTAGAAACCATATTTTCACATCTATCACCATCTACAATCACTTTTCATACCTTTCTACCCAAAGTACATATCATTTGAAAAATATTCAATCATAGCCATGCACCACCACCTTCTTTATTCTACACTTATTCCTTCATTGGAGTGATCATTGTTCTTCTCATCATGATATTTTATCCAATATATACTGGTACAACTTTTGTACTTTTCTCTTTTATCTAAACCGATTCACTCTTCGATGATCCTCTTACCTTCTTTTTTGATATTGATAGTGGAGATACTCAAATGATCTGTTCCCTTTTCCACATCTATAATAAACATAAGATTTTTGCTAATTCAAGAACCATCCTCTAGCACCACTGTAACCTCATTATCTCTAAAATCCTCTTCCTCTTTGTTGGTATTGAAACCCTTGCCTATTATTATTTTTATTTTATATACCATGTGATAATTCACCTCTATTAGTATTAGATCCACCTTTGGCAGTATTAAACCCACCTCATCTCCTATTTGGATGGGTTCCACCTCTTTTTGGACAAATAAATATTCTTCTAAATTTTTATCTATTTTGTTTTTCTTTTGCTTTCAAAGCTAATTGATAAGCCTCCTCCATGCAAAGTATTCTATATATGCTTAATTCATTTTGAATAAAAAATTTCAAGTAATTTACATACCTTATAGACATCTTTTATTTTATTTCATCAGGTTCCACTCATATTGAAAGCTTATAAAACTCATCTTTATACTCTTGTAAACTGTGATCTTTTTTCCTCAAAATTTGAAATTTTTTGTATAGGGTTTATGCATAATACATAAGAATAAATTTTTCCCTTTTATTATTTTCCATATTTCTCCATAAATTAATATTCTATTTAACTTTTCTCTATCTCTCTTTCTATAGGCGATCCCATAAAATCATTGCATGACCTTTCAAATTCATGCATGCAATCTTTACCTTCTTATCTTCTCTCATAGTCTTCCACTCAAAGAACTTTTCCATGCTATTCATCCAATCTATAAACTCCTATAGTTTTAAAATACCACCATAATATGGAACATCAACCTTGATTCCTTTATTCCTTCCTTATAAATCCTGAACCATCCTCTCTTCCATCGATGGTGACTATTCTTCCTATTCTTGTTCTTACTAAACTTCTTAATCATGATCTATGTCCTCATCATCACCACCTTGTCTTCTTCTCTGATTACTGATAACCTCATTTAATTATTTAACTTTCATCTATATCTCTTGTATAGTCTGGTTCATCTATGCAATACCTGCTCATCCTCTCTCCATGTATTACTCCTCCAAGATTCAAACGTGCTCTAATACCAGATAATGAAACCAAAAACTATCAAGACAATAAAATTACCAATATACCAAGATCTAAAATAATACTTAAAATTTATTTGTATTTAATTACTTAGTATAATTACAACCCAAAATATGATTCAATAAGCCTCAAATCATAATTAGAGTTGATATGCAAAAATTTAAAAAAACAACTAAAATCTAAAAAAAATATCTATTTTTAGCAGCTACTATTTATATTAAGTTTTGCATGTAAGCACATGCAACTCTAAAAATATCACTAAATAATCTAAACAGTAAAATTATTTTATGAGATGAAATTCAATTGATGTTAACATCTGATCCTAAAAGTATATAATTTTTAAAATAGAAAATTCCTAAAAAAATTATTAAATGGTAATTTTGGACCCTTAGATGAACACATATGGACTCTAAAAAATATCTAAATTAAATATAAGTGGATAAGGAGGTTTAGGGAATATTTTTTTTTGAGATGGTCATTTTGGCACGTGAAAGAGCTCAAATGGAGATATGGATCAAAAGTTATGGCCTCCCTAGAGGTTGGCCAATTTTTCTGCATCACACCATCTTTTTGCCTTCTAAGATTTATGTTGTTGCTATACTTATTTGGTTTTAATTTCAATAAATTTGAACCATGTTTCTTGGAAATCATGGTTTTATCCTCAAGCTATTCTTGGAAGTAATAGCTTATCAAAACTTTGAACTTTGAACCAGTGTGATCATAAATAACAACTTGTCCTTGATCTTTTCTCCAAACATAATTAATTCAACTCATAGTTCTACTACCTCACATAAGAATTACTCAACTTTATTGCCACATTTCATATTGAGAGTATGAATCTTAGATTGAAGATGGAGTATCTTCATCTAATTATTCACCTTGTATATGGCGGATAGAGTGTCCCAAGCCTCTTTTAATGTTGATGCATCCCGAATATGAGATTGAACCTTATTAGTGACATTAAGTGTGATAAACATCAGTATTTTTGTATTTGACTTGTAATATTAAAATTTCTCATTAAATTTGATAGGATAGGTCACCACACCAGTGATGATACCTCATAATTATTTTAATTGAATAATTATTTGCATTTGCATCTTCTATATAGTGAAATTTGGCCCTTTGAGGAGTTGGGCATCAAATAAGAGGAGTTTGGGTGTAGACATTTTTTCATTTATTTATTTATTTTCTATTTGCATAAAATTTTATAATAAAAGTAGTATTTATTGCTTCAAATTTGTTTTATGTACAAATAAGTGTACCTTTTTCAAGGATGGAAAGTAATATGCAAGTGAGATTGATATGTTTGTGACATTAGACATAGATGCTTATATGGTAATTTATCTTCACATTCATCATCTACATCACAGCCTTCATCAAGATTTGTGCTAATTTTCCATGCTTGAAAATTCATGTTGAATAGAAAATAATCAAGCAAGCCTTAGTGAACTAATTCATCTAGTTGTATTTTTCTAGAATTTTGGAGGGCATATTTTAACACATAGTAAAATCTAGTACAATTGATAGAACTCATTCAGACAAACTAATTCTACTTCACAAATTTATATTTCCTTATTTTATCATTTATTCACTTCTCCTTTCCACTTTTCTTAACTTCTATTATGTCTTTAAATCAAGCAAGCTTTGTATGGTACACCTTCCCATGGAATCACTATATATTTCAACTTTTACTACATGGAAATGATCACATTCCATGCTTTAATAAAGGAGAGAGAGAGAGAGAGAGAGAGAGAGAGAGAGAGAGAGAGAGAGAGAGAGAGAGAGAGAGAGAGAGAGAGAGAGAGAGAGAGAGAGAGAGAGAGAGAGAGAGAGAGAGAGAGAGAGAGAGAGAGAGAGAGAGAGAGAGAGAGAGAGAGAGAGAGAGAGAGAGAGAGAGAGATCCATCAAATGTCAACAAACATGCCAATATCACATAATTTAGGTATAAAAACTAATAAATTCCTAATAATCATTTTTCATTAGATATACTTTTATCTTATTTAAGGATATGATTTTAATAAATGTTGCACTTTACATAAGTTTCACCACATTCTAATTTTAAATTAATGTCATCTACACTATGACACTAAAATAAGAAGTATTTAAAACATTTTTAAAATTGAATAAATTTTGGAAATGCTAGGGGTATAATGTGTAATACCCATGTCTTAGAAGATCGAATAATCAAAACCTCTAACAACATTATTTCATGTTATAAAAAAAATTACTAGATAGATAGATAGATAGAAAGATAGATAGATAGATAGATAGATAGATAGATAGATAGATAGATAGATAGGTAAGGTTGTAGATAGATGAATAGATAGGTAGGGTTCACATTAGTTTTATACTTAAGTTTAAGGATAAATGGTCATACGTTCAAAAAAATTATTTACGAATTAAATTAGCTTAATATATTTTTGTATCTCTTGATACATTTACATTGGTGAATGATGTAATGTTACTTTTTACTATCATCTGTACATTAGTATAAATTAGAACCCTTTCAATTATACTTGAAAATTAAAAATGTCACAAAATGAAAGCTATAAGAGCTTAAAAAATAATTGAATACGGAAAAGATTTTTAATAGAAAAAAATTATGCAATATTAAACATGAAAATAAAAAAATTGTTTCACAGATTTCTCAAAAAATTTCATACACTATGAGGCAATCATTTATATGTATAGAAAATAAACATCTATTTGATAATAATAATATTAAAATATTAAAATATAAATATTTAGTTTTTTATTGTATTGTGTTGCCAATAATTATATAGATGTTAATTTCAATGTTAACATAAACTCCTAATTAGTTACATTCACTAAATAATTATAAATAAGGTCATGAAGTAATTATTTCATGTAAATTTATTATTGTGTTTATACTTATTAATATAAAATTTTTGATTGAAGTAATCACACATTTGATAAATGGTGTGGATACTATCCCCAGACACATCAAGAGGTCTTAGTCTCTAGGGGAAGAATAAATACTACATTTGACTTCAGTGCGGTAACCAACTAGTTTTGACTATACTAGAAGCTAGCTTGGGATATGAGCCTAGATCATATAATTTTTTTAGGGTCCCTAGGGGAGTAGTAATTTTATTTTTGCTAAACCAAGAACCAACCTAAATAGAGAAGGTCAATATATCCAGGGAACAACAACCACTATTTTTGGCTGGTATAGGAACCAATAACTAAAAACGACCTCAACAAGATAAAGATAACCAAAGTAATAAACTTGTAAGGATATAGTATGGGAGCTAATCTAGATAGAAATAATAGAGGTCCAAGACTCATAAGCATCTGATTTGGAATGGTTTAAGATCAAAAATCCCTTACGAAACTAGTATGGGGTAACCTAGACAAAGAAAGCAGAGGCCTAGGAATTGAGATCTTCCACATTTGACTAGTGTGGCAAGAAAAAAGTTTTAATGGATCAAGGACTATCTTGGGAATAAATAGATAGAGGCTCAGGTCTCATAAATATCTCCTAGATCTCCCAGAGAACCAATAAGCTAATTTTGAGTAGATCAAGAACCAACATAGACAAAATGGAGGTCTAGGTCTCCAAACATTTACCAATATCCACTGCATATGAAAAGAATAAAACCTAATAAATTTTAGCTAGATTGAGAAACATCATGTGCAAAGCAAGTTAGAGGCCCAAGTCTCAAGAAGAACCTTCAGGTTTTCCCAATTAAAGTCCCTAAGGACCCAACCTGCAATAGAATCATTTCTGGAAGAAACCACAATAGCCATAATTATCATGTGGGTAACTAGTATGGCAGCCAAACTAGGTAGAAGAAGCAGAGACCGAGACTCATAATTTACCACTTTTGATAGGTGCAATAACCATCCAATTTTTACTAGATCCAAAACTAGCCTATACAGAAGTAACCTAAGGCCCAAATATCAAAATGAATCTTCAAAATCCTCTAGGAACTAAGTGAAATGATTTTGACTAGATCGAAGGCCATCTTGGAAATAAATGGATGTCTAAGTATCCAACAAAATTTCTAGGTCCATAATGATCCAAAACCCAACCGAGCTATAAAAAGTTAAAAGCTAGCAATTCCACAACAATCCTAAAGGGAAAATTGGAGATGAAAAAGGGAGATCCCTTAGAGGATCTAAGAATTAGGATAAAATAAGGAACCTTCCCCTAGAATAGAGGAATGAGATATGACCACACTCGATTTGAACTGAAATGAGAATTAGTGTAGACATAAAAGGAGGTCTAGGTGTCTGGGAACCATCTGCTACTTTTGAATGGGTAGGAATCTATTATGGGCTTAAAAGAGTGCGAGGCCCATATCTTTGAATAGGTCTTTTTGATCACCCAGGGGACCCAACATTATAACAATAGAATCAAATGCATGGAAATTAATATGCATACTATTAATAATTATATTGAGAGTTTTTAACATTGTATTGTTAATTTTTAATTGATAAATTTGTCGTGATTAACTAAATATTTAATTTAATTTATATATTAATTTCCACTAGAGACCAAGAATGGAAAATGGGGTTGAATAAAATATTCCATGAATCTATTATGTAAAGGGAATGTCAAATACATCTCTAAAAGTTATAGAGAAAGATAAATAAAAGAAATTTATGAGAAAAATTTAATAAGAAATAAAAATTCTAGTATTTGAGGGTGACAGTTCTTCAAACTGATTAAATATACATTTAAGTATAGATCTTGATAATGTTGTAAGGGTATATGGTCTCTTGCACTTCTTAAAGTCTATTAGTTTTATATGTGCAAATATCAATTTGAATATTCTTTATCAGAGTTGAAGTGTCTTATGCATAAACAAAGCTAAGCATATTTGGTATTAATACTAAATTAAGGTCCTTAGGATCCATGAGAGTATCTAAGAAGATAATGTCATCGTTCATGAAACTTGTAGTGGACAGGGAACCTAAATACAAAAAAAAAAAATCATTCAAGTATTAGAAAACACAATTGTCATATACACTAGTCATGCAAGAAGTTGTGGTTAGACTACATTAAATTTATTGAGAGAAATACCAAAATTATGAGAAAGAGATCCATAAGTAGGATGGTAACATCTTCTTCATGTACTCAAGAACTCAAATCTGATCTATAAGTAGGATGCCAACATCTTATTCATGTCTTCAAGAACTAAAATTTCATCTAAATAAAATTATGAATACAATTATGAATAATGAAGAAGTTTTAGTTTTACAAATACCTTTATTTATTTCTTATTTACTAAGCTAAAAAATATTAATACTTTTTTTAACATGGTTTTATAAAAAAATATTATTATTATTATAATAATAATAATAATAATAATAATAATAATAATAATAATAATAATAATAATAATAATAATAATAATAATAATAATAATAATAATAATAACTTTTCCCACTCTTATCTTTGCAGAAGAAGAACTATTAGCCATTGAGAACAAGGAAGAACAACTGTCCACCCTAGACATGATCTGTTGGTTCACAGGATTTTGGTTGAATCTATCTCAACTCCATAAATGGATTTTGAAGGAATGGTAGTATTCGATTATAGGTAAGATTCAAATCCGTCCCTATGCAAAAGGCATATTTATTGTGATATTTGATAACACTAAAGATAAACATGGATTTTTTAGTGATGAACTTCGGTGGGAATGGGGACATCATTTACTTATGGCTTAGCCGTGGCACCCTAATTTCAACCTTTATACTAAAATTTTTAATTTAAAACTATTTGGATTAGGCTTCCCAATCTTCCTATTCAATTTTGGGAATGTGATGTTTTAGTAACTAGAGCAGAATCCATTAGAATATTTTAGGGTGTTGACCCCGAAACCTTGAAAGGGATTCATTCAAACTATGCCAGGATTTTGGTTAATGTTGATATCATTAAATATTTATCTACATAAACAAAACTAAAAGTTAGAAATAGAACTTAGATACAACCACTAGACTATGAAGGTCTTACTTCAGATGCTTCCAAACTAGCCATTTGGTAAATGATTATCCTTCCCTTAAACATAAAAATAAAAATTCTTGATTTAAGAAAGATGGCCCTAGACACATTATTGTACAAGCTATAGCTGAAAGAGAAGAAAGTAACACAACCCCTATTCTAGTTTTGATAACATAAACTCCAAGTGTACAATCAAAGCAAGGGTAAAAGCCAGACTCTATAAGTTTTAATTTTCATGCTGAGGACAATCTTTTGACTCATACCCGTTCAAAGAAAATCCAATCCGCCATTTATGAAAAAGTTGTATTGTCAAATGACTCACTTGAAATCTCCATTCCAATTCTACCAATCTCTGGGTGAGGTAGAGATTGTACCATTTGTGTAATAACAAAGGAACTAAAGGCAAAAAAGATATGTATCCTTTGAAAATGACCCTTATATTTCAAAAATAACATTATTATCATGGATCATAGTATTTTTTGGTTTTTTAGCTCTTCAACTGTTGAATGGCTATTGTTGTTTGTTTGTTGTTTTGGACAACCTTTGATCTTCTATTTGTTTTTTCATCTAAATGTGTTACCCGGATGTGCTTTTTGTACTAGGTAGGGCCCCTTTTCAAAACACACTTTTACACTTAAAAAAAACATTATAAACTTTAATATAATATATTTCAAATAAAATAAATATTTTCAAAATTACAAAAGTAGCAATAAATTTATGATATACTTTCTATATGATGTAAAAACTGAAGTTCACATTCATAAATAATTATTAATATTTAGTGATACAACATTATCATTTTCTAAAGAATAAAGTAAGGAAGAAAATATTAACAATCAATCACATAGATAATAACTTACATTTTAATATAAATTTATTAAAAAAATTATGCTAGAGTAAATATATAAAATATAAAAATTAATTAAAATTAATTTGAAAAAAGTAATTATCTTATTAAAAGATGATTGGAAATACAACTTGCTTTCTACATGAACTAGTAAGTGACATTAATAAAAACCAGTGATCCAAAGTACCACGGGTTCCTCTTTATTAGAAAAATATACCTTTATTAAAAATATCAACATGGGCACATGTTGAAGGAGGATTTGAGTGGCATGATTTTTAATCTCTTTGTCTGCATTTGAGAAGCCATCTCTTTTTAAATGAAAAAATTGATAAACTCTTAAAATGTTGTAAGCATGATCCTTGCAACATCTTGGAACATTGTCTGCTTTCAATTATTCCCAATTGAATTCTTTTAATCATTCATTTAACAGATCTTTAATGTAATTTAAGGCATCTTCTTCAGTAGATTTAGGATGGTCTCTCATATAAGATGCTATGCACGAAGTTACTTCTCTACGATTTGCCTCAGCCTTCAACACCAAATTAAATGTTAGAATTGAGGATTAACTGCAAATATGGTTACATCTAATTCAATTTGGTTTTTTTGGTTTATACATGTTGATATAAATATACTATTCTGAATGTGAAATGATATTCCAATACATTCCTTGAAAGTTCTTATGTCACCTCGTAATCTGAAGATCAAACCCGAAAGTTCATTAAATCTTGACGGGTGATCAACATTGTGAAAGATATTTTCTAGAAGAAGCACATCTAATGTTAACAGAGCTTGTACTGTGGTTATACGATTAGCAGAACTCACTGTTCCGTTCTTTAAATATTCTTTCAAAGTTGGCATGTACCAAGCAGCAAGCCACTCAGCTTCTTGCATAAGAGCATCTATATATTCCTCCCACTGCACAAACAAGCAATCATTGTGTCTCAAATACACGTTTATTTCGTTATGAAGTTTTCCCATGTTTAAAGTACAAAAACATTCTATATCATGAGAGAAGAATTATGTTTGGAGATAATTGTCTATCTTTTTATGATCTTTATTTATAAAAAAAAATACTTCTCAAACCAAAAAAACGTGTGTTTATTCAGCTTTCCGGGCGTAGGGGAGTGGATCTCGGCCTTGAATCTTTTCTGCATCTCGTGCACTTTCATTTACTGCCTTGTAAAGTGCCATACATACAATTTTCACGCCAAATCCATGAGAGACAAGCACGTCAAATCCATGGATGAACAAATATTATTATTCAAAAGGGTGAATTTAGATGAACACTCGCCTCTTAACGGCGGCTATGAAGAGTTTAAGCTCCTCCAGAGTTCCATGGGTGTCATAGATATCATTTCTGAAAGCAGAATGTTTAGGATCCACGCTAATTGCACACGCTACAGCAAGATATTCCACATGACGATGACGGACGAAGCTCAATTTACGGAATTCAGACTCTGTCCACCATTTAAATACAATACACCCAATTCACTAATTTGTATTGGAAGCAGCAAGTACATTTCATCAAGAAAACAAATACAAGTACATTCATGATCAAAATCTATTGGTTAGGAATCACCCCTAAACAAAAACCAATCTACATTTCATTAAGAAAATAAATACAAGTTCAACGACCACCAATCTACAAGACTTTGAAATAATGGACATGAAAAGATGTATTATTATCATGATGATTATTAATAAGGAGCATTTTGAGGTGGCTTAAATATGTACGTGTGAATGTTTAAAAAAATTTAAATATATAATTAAAATTGTATATGAAATTTTAAATTATTTTATTAAAAAATAATTTTAATTTATATAATTAAATTAATGATATTAATTTTAAAATTAATTAATATTATTAATTTTTAAACATTTTTTTGATTTTATAATATTTTATTTATATTTATCTATCTATTTATATCTCTATCTATCTATCTATCTATCTATCTATCTATCTATCTATTTGTCTATCTGTCCCTATTTATCTATTTATCTATCTATCTCTCTATCTCTCTATCTGTTTGTCTAATCTATCAATCAATTATAAATAAGAAATACGAAAAAATTTAAAATGTTTTACAAACAAAAAAAAGTCAGTAACAGTTTTAATAAGGAAGATTTTAGCATTGTTAATTATCCAATATATCCATAATAGAATAGGTAACCATCCTTGTTAATCATTACCTCATAACCATAATTTGGAACTAGTCACCTCACCTGGAGATCGCTTAAAGTTCTCGCTGAAACATTGATTGCATTAAATTGAAGTCCAATTTGGCAAACCTACCCATCATATCAAGCTTTGGAAGGGACTGTATAAAATCATCTTCCCAGAAGTTGGGAGGATGGTTTCCTATGCGCCTCGACACACCGTCAACATTAGCTAAGGCATTATTCATTATTGGATTAAGCTTTGATTTTCCCAACAGACATGGGATTGTTTTATTAGAAAGCTTGATACGATGGGTAGGTTTGCCAAGATGGCAATACAAGGGAAACTAGAAATAAGAGCCATTGCAAGGTTTGCAGACGATGGCAATTTAGTGGCATTGTATAGCTGAGATCAACTTTAAAGTCAAACTTCTGGATGATTCGCGTATTGACAGAAGATTCGTGTATTGGTGTACCAGGACTGTCCAATCCGTGGTTAATCAAACATTAATTTCTGCAATTTTAATTTATTGTAAACATATGTCGCATGTAAAATTCTTTTAACCATACTCCTCATCACTTAAAACTTTGATGATATCGGCTTTAGTGTCTATAATATATTATGGAATTTAATAATAATTAATTTTTGTTATTAAATTAGTATTATACAAGTTTAGTTTGTGGTCTATATATAAGTTAAAAAATAATTTGGGATAATTTATCCTAAAGTTAAAGTTAATAAGTTAGGTGAAAATGTGATATATTGTTTTTAATAAGTTAAGTGAAGATGCAATATATTGTTTTTAATAAGTTAGATGAAGATGTGATATATTGTTTTTAATAAGTTAGGTGAAGATGCGATATATTGTTTTTAATAAGTTAGATGAAGATGCGATATATTGTTTTTAATAAGTTAGATGAAGATGCGATATATTGTTTTTAATAAGTTAGGTGAAGATGCGATATATTGTTTTTAATAAGTTAGGTGAAGATGCGATATATTGTTTTTAATAAGTTAGGTGAAGATGCGATATATTGTTTTTAATAAGTTAGGTGAAGATGCGATATATTGTTTTTAATAAGTTAGGTGAAGATGCGATATATTGTTTTTAATAAGTTAGATGAAGATGCGATATATTGTTTTTAATAAGTTAGGTGAAGATGCGATATATTGTTTTTAATAAGTTAGGTGAAGATGCGATATATTGTTTCTAATAAGTTAGATGAAGATGCGATATATTGTTTTTAATAAGTTAGGTGAAGATGCGATATATTATTTTTAATAAGTTAGTTTATAACGATTAGATTTTTTTAATTTTAGTGATTATATTATATTTATTAAATAGGTTAGATATTGATATTGAAAGTGTTATTAGTCCTTGTTAAGTTGAGATTAATAGAATCACTTTTCAATTATTAGATATTTGTTTATCTAATCAAATAATTTGAAATAAATATTATAAATAATAATTATAAAGTTTTGTTAATGTTTGATACATAAATACTAATATATTCATTAGGTGTTATTAGAGTATGTTCCTTTTAATTTTAAATGCTTTTAATTTAATAATTGTAATTTAAGCTGAGTTTTATGATTAATAATTATCTGAGTTCATCATTTTATTGACAAAAATGGTAGGAAGCCATAAAAGAGCCTCTAAATCAACAGAGAGTGGCATCCAATATGGTCTTGAATGCGCTAGATTCGTAGTAGGACACATTTGTATTTAGTATAATGATTTGGTAGTGTGCTAGGGATTTGCATTACATTTTGTCATGTGACACGATAATGTGTTATGTTGTTGCATGATCTTTTTGGAACACTGATAAAATTGTATATTTTGTAGTCCATTGTTCATCAGAGACCGACAAGGCCATAAAAATATGAGTTGAGTTATACAAGCCCAAATTTCTTCTCATCTCATTTGGCAGATGATAAATCTATTATTAAAAAATAAATGGGCATGATTCCTTTGCGAAGATGTACCCAAAAATTGTGTAAAGGCTAGTAGTTGTATTTACTTAACCCGATGTGACTTGTTTGATATGGTAGAACCTATAATGACCATTTTCATTGAGAACGTCCACACAATTAGTATATTTTTTGAAACAATTTTGATTTTTTTTGACATAAATTAAAATTAGTTGGTTAGATTAGAGTGATAAATTATAATGTTATTATCAACATTAGGCAATTTAATCATATTTGTTGGTGTATAGTTTTTTTTTATATAAATAATGAATAAATATTGTTAATATTAGTTAATTTTATTAGAGGGTCTAATTAAGACATTTATTGTTGTTCATTTATAAGTTACGAATAATGAAACATAATTATATAGTTTGGTTAAGATAGTAAGTATTACTAGATACTATTTTGATTAGACCTCTCTAAAATAACTATATCTAATTAACTTTAAATGGAAATAGATTTAATAGTAATGATATTTTCACAATTTATGTAGAATGTAGAGATTCTTTTTAGATATATTTATATGATTATTTTTTGATAAATATTTCAAATTATACTAAGTGATCTATCATTAGGAAGAGAATAGAATTATTTTAGATGATGGTTCAATATTATTACTTTACTCTCAGAATATTACTTTTAGTAATCCATAAGCTAGGTGGATATTCTACACATAATTTTACCAACACAAATCTTATGACTCCTAACTCAGTAATGATTGGAGGGTAGTTAATACATTAAAAGAGAGATAATCATGTACAAAAAATAAAATATACAAAATATTACGTATGAACATGATGCGTAAGGATTAAAAAAAATCATAATAAACAAAAGAGTTATCTTGGAAAATCTCAATGTAGAAGAAACTTCAGTGAGTGAGCCAATTTCACTCCCCTTCGATTATGTAATGAAATAAATGTATAAGGCTCTAAAAAAAATGGCCTTCATGGGAATAATTATTACTACTGATATCTATCCAAAACATACACACAAGATTGATCTATACTTATCAAATAGTTCTATAAACTCCACCATAACTGAACCAATCATATATGACTAGGAAATAATGAGACAATATAAACTGAGACACAAACATGCAACTTGAAATGTGAAAAAAAATTCAATAATTGTCATTATATTTTCTAGTATGATTTATCTTTCCAAACCTTATATTTATGATCTCTCAATTGTGCAGCCTGCTAATAAGATTAACCAGATTTACTATGAGAATAAACATTTACAACCATTCAACTTTAAATTTTTTATATGTTAGTGATACTTGTAATGTATTCAAACTAGCTGTTTTGAAACCATCAAAATTGTTAGGCAATATCCACTCATATACCAATGATTACATAACCACCCCATAATTATGCAACCATAATTCTATAAATAGTAACGATTTCAAATAATCCCATTTAAATTCTTTTATTCATTCATCCAATAAATATTTAATAAATTTTAAATCATCTTATTTAGTGGATCGAGGATGATATTTCATATAAGATTTTATAAATGAAGTTACTTATTCACAATTACCTTAGCATTCAACACAAGTGTTAAAATTTAGAATCAATAACAACTATGCTTACATCTATCTCAATTTGTAATGAACCAAATTATTATCAAGACCAAAATTATAGCTGACCAAGATCTAAAACAATAACATAGAATTGATTTGTATTGAATGAATTGAAATAATTACAAACCATTCATAAATAAGTCTCAACTCAGGATTAGACTTGACATGAATAAATTTGTAAAAAACACAAAAATCTAGAAAAAAAACTTCTATTTTTAGTAGATGATATTTTTAGCAAGTTTCACATGCAAGTGCACATAGATATACAAATATCTTGAAATAATCTAGACACTGAAATTATCCTATAGAAGAAATTTCATCTGAAGTTCACATCTCGTCATAAAAATATGTAGTTTTAAAAAATACAAAAATCTTATAAAGATCTTTAAACTATAATTTTGGACTCTTAGATGGTCTCATTTGGCCTTTGAAAAATATCTTTAATCAAAAAGTGCTACTTAGGGCGGTAATTTTTTTTTAGATGGTCAATTTGTTTCTTTTGTTTACATGTGGATACAAATACAATATTATAAATTCCAATTGAGATACCATTGCATACATTGAATGTTTTTATCACCTTGTAATCTAATAACTACACCCATATGTCCATTAAACCTTTATGGATGATATTTTCTACAAGAAGCACATATCATGTTAATATAACTTGTGTTCTAGTTATGTAATTAGTAAAACTTGTTTGACATATTCCATTCTTTAAATATTACTTCAAAATTGACATTTATTATTTGGTTATTATTATTCTACCATTCTTCAAATGGTCAAGTGTTTTATGTCTATGATATGTATTATTTATGGTTTAATATTATATTGTTTACATCCTATGCCCACATGATTCATCTTTTTGACCTCACATTTTTTATATATTGAGCCCTTGAGGAAATATTATTCTTTGTGCTATATTAGTTATTTTTAAATATGTATGAAGCAACTTAGTCATAATATATATGTTTTCACAGTTATATCCTACATATGATATGTTTACTTTCTTTATTTTGAGATGTTTGATTCATAGGTTTATTTAAAATCTCAAAATGGGGGAATATACCCCACTCACCATATCTAGATACATGTTATTAGGGCATGTATACTTCAATATTAAGTAAAATGGATTTGGAAGACCATGAGTGATAAGTTGTCTAATTTCAATTTCTAGTGACTCAAATTATATTCAAATGTGGAGGCACATATTTGATAAGGGTTTATAACTCCACCTCACATTGGTATTATCTCAAAATTATTTAGGATTGAACTAAAGATTTTATATTATTTTACTTATATTAACATGAATAATTTTATATTCCATTAATCCAAAATATTACTAAATCGTATACATGTAACTGTGTTTAGGATTTCACATATATTTGGAGGTACTTAACCCCACATGGGAATTATACAAATCTTCACTCAAATCAAGTACATATTTTTTGGTTTTCTAAATTTTAATAGATTATTATTATTAAAACTCACCCATGCACATGTGTGGAAAGCATTTACTAGATTGCATAATTTACAAGTACATTAGTGTTGACTTGAGAAGCTTCATGAACCCAAAATATTGTGTCTATAACATGTTTTCTTTTGCCTTAGTATGTATGTACATAGACATATCAAAATGGTGCAAAATTTAGATACTTAAAATTTAGCCCCAAGCATTAATTAGTTGTTAAATTATATTGTTTTAATATGTTTATATACTTGGTTATTTGTGGTTTAAATTAGAAATTATTAGAAAATGTATTGACTTTTAGTGGTCCCTACACCTTTTCTAGACACCTCATATTTCACCTCTTTATATTTTACCACATTTTAATCTCGTTGTAAGGAGTGTAATATCATGTTATAAATATGTTTAATGCACATGTGATGTTCTAAACATGTTAGAAGTATGTTATAACACTCAAAACATATTTGAAATGTAACTGTATGATTCTAAAAGGAATATTTGTAGGCTTTATGGACCTCACCCCATGTGACCATTATCTTGTGTTTTTCACTTTTTAATTTTTTGGTCATTGGTTTACATGCCAATATGGTCATGGTTTGTATTCATGTCATCAATAAATACTCAACCACCCTAGTAAATCTAAACATCTAAAAATCATTAAGAAATAGAAAAATATTAAATATTATTCATCAGAATCTATTGAACATATACTATAATTCTAAATAAATCAAATAATGATTAGAAAATTCTTTATAACAAAGATATTTATGTTAATGACCTATTTAATTGCGCTTGTTTGTCCATTTGAGACAATTATCATCTCCATGGAGGGTATGTTGGTAGGGGATCCCATTTAGGAATGGAATTATTTCATAAGCTTACATGTATACAATATTCCTGAAGAAAAAAATAAATTAATCAATACTCAATGCTATTAACATTTATAACATTACCTAATAATGAACCCGAATAGTATTAAGTCAAATAAATCAGTAGGCAAAGTAATTATTAAATAACACTTTGTATTGATTGTAATGAATAATTTAAATAATTACAAAAAATGTATAAATAATCCTAAACTTATAATTGGAGTTGATATGGAAAATTCAAAACTCTAAAAATAAAAAATCTTGTCATGCTATTTTTAGTATGTTTCGCATGCAAGCATATGTACCCCTAAAAGTATACAAAATTATTCTAAACACTAAAATTAACCTATTAGATGAATTTCATTCAAAGTTCAAGTTTGGTTACAAAAATATAGAATTTTTAAAAATATAAAAATAATAAAATGTATTTTGGATCCTTAGATGGGGATGTATGGCCTCCAAAAAATATCAAAAATGTCCATAATGGGATAGGTCCAGTTATGGTTACATCAAATTTTTTAATATGGTTATTGTAACATGAAACATATCTCAAATGGAGGTATGGATAAAAAGATATGGCCTCCAAATTTGGGAATATTTTATGAATGATTCTCCTCTGGATGAAAACAACTCACTTCTCACTAGTTGTTTTGATGGTACTCATGCCATTTATTCTTGTCAATCTTTTTCATCTCCCATTTTGAAATCCAAGTGTTATCTTCTTGATGTAATGCTTCTCACTACAGCAAATAATTATTATAACTTCCTTGCATAATTTTTAATGTCTTCTTATCCAAAATTTGGACTACTTTTTTTCTTCTTCTTTAGGACATATTGCTACTAATCTACTTATTCACCTTCACCATTTTCTCTATGGAAATCATATAAATTTGAAACATTACATACTTGAGAGATATAAATTTCTTGTGGTAAAATCACCTCATAACCATTGTAACTAATTTTACTCACAATTCTACATATATTTTTTTTTATACCTCAACTTGTTATTTGTGCATTTCAGAAATATTTCTTTCCTTAAGTAAACCATTACTAAATCTCTTTCTTCAAATATTTTTAACCTTATTCTGACATCTAATGTTGCTTTATACTTACCATTACTTTCTTACAACTTTATTCTTATTTATCCATGAAGCTATTGTATATGTTTTCCAAATGATTTTTCATCACCACTAATTCATTGTGTAATTGGTAACTACACTAAATCTAAAACACCCATAGGATTTCTCCCATTAATGTGTTCTATATTTTATTGTAATTTTATATATTTCTCTATTATTGATACATATCTTCCACATTTCATCTTTATTTAGAGTTAGCAATGCTGGTGTTGCACATGGACTCATGTTCTCCCTTACCACACCCTTCCTCACCAATTTAGTAACTTGTTTATACAATTATGCATGTTCTTTTGGACTTATCCTATAAAAATCTTGATTGGGTAGAGATGGTCCTAGAATAAAATCAATATGATGCCAAATATATATTTTTGTTGGTAAACCATATGGTAACTCATCAAGGATAACATCTACATATTATTTCAACATTATTATTGCTTCTACTAGTATTTTCACCACTTATGTGTCTTTTTTTCTTTGCTACTAATGTATAACAACAACTTATCATCTATATTTTTTGATAAATTATTTTTTATAAATCATTATTTCATCCTTAAATTCTTTTTTAAGAGGTAACAAAACTACTCTCATACCACCTTTCCTGAATGTATATGTGTTCTTTGCTCCATCCTATATTATTTTTCTATCAAACTGCCATAGTCTTCCCAATAACACATGTCATGTATACATTGGTATAACATCACACCATATTTCATATTTCTATGTTTTTCCTATATAAAATTTAATTAAGTACCTTTTATCTATTGTAACTTCATTCTCTTTCCTAAAGAATGAAATTTGATAAGTATTAGGATGCTTTTCAAACTGTAAGCCTAATTTCTCAATCGTGTCCTTAGAAACCATATTTTCCCAACTACCACCATCTTTAGTTATTTGCATATCTTACCTCCTACCTAAAGTACATCTTGTTAATTTTTTTATTTTATTTATCTATGCATCACCACCTTATTTATTATGCACATGTTATTTCCTTAGATCAATCATTATTCTTCTCATCATGAGATTTTCTCTAATATCTATTAACATGTAACTTTAGTATTTTACTCTTTTATTGTATCCTCAACTAAATTAATTTTAGGATGATCCTCTAACCTCTTTTATAGATAATGGTAGTACAAACAATAAAAATCTGTATGTCCTTCTTCTCCACAACTATAACAAAAATAATATCTATGTTTCTTTGAAACCATCCTCCACTACCATAGCTTTGTACTCTCTAAAATCATCTTCCTTTTTGTTGGTATTGAAACCCTTGTCTATTAACTTCTTGCCTTTATGCACTATGTGATGATTCTCATCTATTGGTATTAAACCTAACTCTATATTTATTGAATATACCTCATCCCATTATTGGAAGGGATTTTCCTCTTCTTGGCCCAATACACGTTATTATGAAATTTTGTTTATTTTGTTTCTATTTCAACTTCAAATATAATTGATAAACCTCCTTCATATAAAGTATTATATGCATGCTTAAATCATTTTGAGTATAAAAATTAAATCCATTTACATACTTTTAATCCATTTATTCTTCTATTTCACCATGCTCCACTCGTATGTAAAGTTTTTAAAAATTAATTGTATACTCTTGTATGTTGTGATCCTTTTGACTTAAATTACATAATATTTTATATAGGATTCCTACATAATATAAAGGAATACATTTCTCCCTCAACTCTTCTCCATATTTTTCCATGAGTTAATATTCTTTTTACCTTTTTTCTATCCTTAATTCCACATGTGATCATACAATAATTGCATGACCCTTCACTTTCGTACATGTAAAATATACCTTCTTATCTACTCCTGTAGTTCTCTAATCAAAAAAATTCTTCATATTCACAAAATTTATCAAATACTCTAGTTTTAAACTTTCTCCATAATCTATAGACATCAACCATGATTCCTTAATTCCTTCCCTCTAAATCTTAAACCATCCTCTCTTTCATTGATGATGTTTTTTCTTGTTATTTTTCCTCTTGAAAAATTTGTTCTTCATGCTATATGTCTCCATATACTTTATCTTGTGCTCTCCTTTATATTTGATTTTAAAAAAGAATATTTAATTGTTATACTTATATCTACAACTCTTGCATTGTTATGTTCATCTGAGCAATTATGTGTCATCCTCTCACTGACTCTTATACTTCCAAGATTCAAACTTGGCTCTGCTACCAAATAATGAACCTAAGTACTATCAAGGAAAATAAACTAATAGGTATAGTTATTCTCAAATAATACTATGTATTAATTATATTTAATAATTGAAATAATTACAAACCATGCGTAAATAAACCACAACTCAAATTAGAGTTGACATAGAAATATTAAAACTCTAAAAAAAATTTTGACCTAACATTTTTAGTGGTTGTTATTTTTATTAGGTATCAAATGCAAGAACACATAGTCCTAAAAATATACAAAAATATTCTAAACTCTAAAATTAACTTATAATAAAAAAATTGATCAAACTTTACGTCTAGTTAAAAAAATATAAAAAATTTTAAAAAAAATAAATACTAAAACACATTTTTAGACCCTTAAATGGTCAAATATGGCCTATGAAAAATATTTTAAATGTCCATAAATAGATTGTTATGGATGCATCTTAATTTTAAATATATAGTCATTTTGTTATGAAGGAGAGCTCAAACATAACTATGTATCAAAATTTATGGCCTCTGTAAGTTTGGGCTCATTTTTCACATCACCTAATTACAATACGTAATAGGTAAGGGATTCATCTTAACCTATGGATTAACTCATTTATTCATTTGAGTGACAATTCAATCTTGAGAATCATTTGACTGAAGGCCAAAACCTTATCACGGCATTGGCATATGGAATCATTATAGTCTTGATATTAATATGATAAAAAATCTTCCACACTACATATTCTGTTCAATTTTATCTTATAGATTGAAATTTTTCTATGCTCCAAAAATAATGGTTAGAATTCAAATAAAAATATTTCATATCATTACAAAGAATAAAATTAAAATTCAAACCAATATTATCTCAACATTATAAAACCTTTATACTCTGAATTAAACCTCATTACTATATAGAGATCCATCTACCAAACATAATGACTACTTCTCATCACCATCACCATCACCTCTCATGAAATATTTGAACAAATCTCAATATTTTACATGAATTGATTTAAATATGTCGTGGCTAAGGATTTACTATTTTCCATATTTTTTTCACTTAGGAAAATCATCAAGGAAACCTTACACAAGTTTAAAATTATTTATATATCCTCTAATTGAATGTTTGATTATGTTTATAGATTAACATGCAATATTTAAATTGTTTTGACTAAACATTTACATATAACTTACCATGTCAATAAAAAATTACAATAGAAACAACATGAGTGTTCAGAAAACAATATTTGATAAATTTTTAGTATTGAAACTAACATTTAAAAAAAACACACACACATTTTCATAAGGGGTTAAAGGTGAAGATTATATGTTTGTTTTTTGATGATAACTTTAATGTTAAAATTTCCACCTATCTTAATGATCTTAAGGGTCATATCAGATTTGTTAAATTGTTTAGATAGGTGTCTTGAAAGTATTATTTTTATATCTTATTTTTATAGATGTATTTAATATTTCTATGTTAGTATGATTTAATGGTGTGGTACATAAAATGTTAATTTAACCTTTAATTTTTTTTTTGGTATATTATAGAGACATTTTCTTATGAAGATTAAGAAAGGATTTCATATTCATGAAAATGACCTATATACATCAAATTAACTTTAAGTTGAATAAAATATTTTATATTTGTACACACACACAAACACACACACACACACACACACACACACACACACACACACACACACACACACACACACACACACAGACACACACACACACACACACACACACACACACACACACACACACACACACACACACACATTTATGTGTACACATACACATATATGTATATGTATATGATTATGTATATAATATACATAAAAATATACATATACATGTATACACACATTTATGTATACATATATATACACATCTATATATACATACATACATAATTTATACACGTATATATGTATGTATGTATATCAAATTAAATTAGAATTATTGAAGTATTCCATAATCAACCAAATGATTAAAAGTATGAGATATTTAAAAGAATATATTTCATAATAAATATTAAATATAAAATGATATTATACTTATAATGATTAGATTCATTCTTCCTTAATTTTATAATTTGAAAAATTATGTTCTTGTCTTCATTTTTTCTTAACACTCATATAAAAATGACATAAAAATCTTAGTCCTTCCAAGGGATTTATAGGATAGGTATCCACCAACATTAACCCCCTATTCCCCTTATCTTTAAACTATTATTTGGAAAACATTCTCCCTATATTGTTAATGACAAACTCTATCATAAGGGTTTTTCTCATGTACATCACATTTGTATTGGTGTGATTGGAATTATATGTTGAGATGAATATTCGAATAACATTATGCAGTAACCCTTTAATTCCACCATAACATATTTCATTGATTGTTGTAGGACACTCCTAAATTTTTATATTATACTATAAATATATCTTATAGATCTATTTATAATATATTTTTATATCTATAAATTATGTTTTAACATCACCCTTGTATCTTTAACAATTAATAAATGTAC
>JARHVA010000938.1:4102500-4105000 GCA_037957365.1 Torreya grandis
TACATAGAGTTTTATTTTTCTATGAAAGCTTTCTATGTCATCTAGGAAAGTTTAATGTCAAATGCATGGTCAGTTCAATTTAGAATGAAGTCAATGCCAAATATGATATGTGCTTAGTGGAATTTGAGATTGAATTACCTAAAATCACCACAATAGTAGATACTTATACACCACCACTAGGGCCATATGATGTAATCCTAGGGGTAAATTGTCTTGATAAACATAAAGCTAAATTAGATTTTTATCTTAAGAAGGTAGAATGCTAGGATGATTTTGGGAATCTTACTCAAATTCAAGGTGAGAAAAGGGAGTTAAAACTTAGGCATATTTCTTTAATTCAACTTAAAAAGGCTCATAGCTAAGGTTGTTAAACATTTATTGTTTAAATAAATTAAGTAAAGGAAACAAAGGAATCATCCATTGAGTATTACCCTTTTATTAATAGATTTCAAGATGTTTTTCAAGAGGTATTATTGGGATTACCACCTAATCAAGAGTTTGATTTCTCAATTTATATAATACCTAGTTCAAGATCACAATACAAGACACCTTACAAGATAAATACTATAGATTTGGCTGAGTTAACATCTCAACCACTGAATTTGTTATCTAAAGGATTGATTGAATTGAGTGTATCACCATAGTTTGTACCAATCATGTTAGTTAATAATAAAGATGATAATCTTTGCCTATATATTAATTACAAGATGTTGAACAGATTGCAAATCAATAACATATATCCCTTAAATCACATTGATGATCTCTTTGATAAAATTGATGGGGAGACAATTTTCTCTAAGATATATCTCCAAGTATAATATCACTAGTTGATGATTTGAGAAGAATATATTTCCAAAACAATGTTCAAAACATGTTATGGGCACTATCAATTTATAGTGTTGCCTTTTGAGTTAACAAATGCTCTAGCAAAATTCATGAATCTTACAAACATTGTGTTTAGGGATTATCTATATCACTTTGTGTTAGTTTTTCTATATGATATCCTCATTTATTCTAATAATGAAGAAGAACATATACAATATCTGAAGTTAGTATTGCAGCATTTTTGAAGTATAAACTATATAATAAGTTATTCAAATATTCATTTTTCTAGGGGAAAGTATAATATTTGAGACACATTGTCTCTATAAATGGAATTTCAGTTGGTTCAATAAAAAATCCATAAAGGAGTGACCAATATCCAAAAATGTTCATGAGGTAATAATGTTTATGGGACTAGCAAGGTATTAAAGGAAATTTGTTCCAAATTTGTGTAAAATATTTAACCCAATAGCCTCTCTTTAGCAAAAGAATTAGAGTGTTTTTTGTTAGACAAGTGTGAGAAAGCCTTTCAAGATTTAAAGAGGAGGCTTACTTTACCACATGTGCTAAGAGTTACCGATCATAATGGTCAATTCATAGTAATCACTGATGCATCTAGGGATAGTCTCAAAAGAGTTCTTATACAAGATGGTTTAATTGTATCGTATGAGTCCAAGAAGCTTAAACTATATGAATAAAATAATTCCCCATACAATCTAAAACTTGATTTAATAGTGAATGCCTTACAAGATTGGAGGAATTATCTATTGGGGAAGCCATTTGAGCTTAAGACTGATAAATTAGGACTAAAATATATATTAACCCAACCAAAACTAAATTTTTGTTAGATCTATTGGTTATATTTATTATCTAACTATTATCTTGATATTAACTACATCAAAGGCAATGAATGTAGAGTTACTAATTCCCTAAATCATAGAAGGTATATAGCCACTTTGACTAATATTAGAAGTACCCTTCATGATCAATCTATTAAATTATCCCCTAGAGATGAATTATATGAGAAAGTTAAGAATTTTTTGTCAGAGGATGCTTATAACCCTAAGTTTAAATGATTCAATATGGAGAATGATGGTCCTTTGAGGTAAAATAGTAAAATTTATATACTTGATAGAGAGAATTTGAGGAGCATAGTGTTAAAAGAATTTCACAATGACCCTTATTTAGATCACTCTTGAGTGACTAAGCTCATGGTTGAGTTAAAACCTATTTACTTTTTAAAATTAATTGAAAGGGTTTCTATACATTTTCTGTCTCATTTTTTAGACTATCAACGTGTGAAGGTTAATAATGTACATTTGATAGGATTATTATATCTTGATGATATACCAAAATGGAAGTGGTAGGTAATTAGTATATACTTTATCCAAGTTTTTTTATTATCACATAATTAGAATGACATGAACATCATGGTAGTTGATAAACTAACCAACGTAAATTCACTTCATACTAGGTCATTTGACTAATGATGCATCAATGCTTGTGAAGAGATTCATGAAAAATATGTAATAGTTACATGGATTTCTAGAGAAGATCATTTATAATTGAGATCTAACAATTAATTTTAGGTTTTATTTCTCTCTAAACTCAACTTTGGGCACACAATTAAATTTTAGTATTGCATATAATCTAGAAATGGATGGAAAAATAATGAGAG
>JARHVA010000938.1:4110000-4115000 GCA_037957365.1 Torreya grandis
AAATATGGAATTGGTAAATATATAAATATTATAAATATTTTAGAAAAACAATCTATTTGTAGTATTGCAATATTGAAAATGGACTTTGGCTATATTTGAACATAGAAAATATATTAGTAGATAATAAGTTGTTATTATTTAGCATGCAATTATTTGAATTTGTTTATTTTATTTAATTATTTTTGTATTAATATTAAATTTATATGAGAAATCCATATAAATATTGTATATGAATTATTTAGTAAATATGGTATTAATGACACTAAAGAATATTATTGTGAGAAGGTTCTCATGCATTTATTTAAATTAATTAATGCATGGAATAAAAATAAAACATGATTATGTGTGTGGATATGATTTATCTGTGAGATCATTAAAATACATAAAAATTTTATCCAGATTATTATTAATAGATAAACATTATCATTTCACTTATTTGATTAATATGCATGTATGCAGGATGTCATGTTAGAATATAATTCTTTCTCATATGTTGTATTTAATTAAAATATTACAATAAATGGGTTCTAATTATCTTCTTGATACCTGCACCATTATCATCTGCTCATCTATAAAGGGAAGGCCATTCTCTATTTAGAAATTTATGTGGCATGTCTATAGTCTATGGTTGGTGTGTAAAATCAATCTGATGATGCTTTCTCTCTCCTCTAGCAGTCATCTGATAGAGACTTTTACTCATGATTATCTTTTTTATATATACGATGAGGTTATAGATAGTCATTAATTCTGTGGAACATTGTATTTATTTATATTCAATCTGATGTAATAAATTTATATTATTTTACTTTGATAATCCATAGATAACTAATCTTATTGAATAAAATTATTGTATAAACATTTAGTAGTTGGCTAAGTTATTCAATAGGTATACTTTTTGTGATGGATTGAATTTATGATTCTATTGAATGTGATAATTTCATAATTATCTAAATGAATCATAATTAATTAATTTTAAAAGATACATTTAGTTTAATTTTAAATAACTTATATTTCATAATAATAATCTAGATTAGATTACAAAGTATATATTTTTTAAAATTTACCATTTTTGAGTTAAACCCAACAAGGTTCTAAAAAGGGAAGCCCTAGATCAAATTAATAACAATGAGATTATATTATAAATTATTATTTTATAAACCCTAAAGGTGTATATACCCTAATTCCAAACCACAAACTTAGTACCCATAAAATGAATCAAATTATTTAAATAAAGGTTATACCAAAGATGAATCTAAAGGGAAAAAAAGAAAAGATTCCCACTCTTAGGAACCATATTCTTATAATCTAAAATGGTGAAAACCAACATAAAACATTTTGTAAAGGGATAAACCACGTTTATAGAAAATAGTTTAGGGCTAAAAAATTACTAAGAGAATCAGGATTGTAAAGATGAAAGCTAATAAACATATAAAGAAGGCAGAAAATGAAACCAAAAATAGTGAAATGCATTTTTCAAGTGATGCAATCAAGAGGATACATAGATTTATTGATAGAATGTAAAAAGGAGACAAAATAATTATAGATATACCTATGACACATATAAAAATAATGTTGAATCATTCATTCCTCACAAACATAGTCCTAATAAGCTTTATAGACTGTCACATATGCCACTTGACCCTTCCAAGTAATATGTTGTATACACATAATGTTTTTAAACTTCTCATTTACTTAATATTTGTCTTTTAGTGGCTTGTTGATGTATCAATATCCCTACGTGAATTCCTTAAAGGGTACACTAAGAATGGGGTGGGAAAGGCTCATGATACTTTGTGAAAGATTTATAATATTTTATTAAAGAATAATATTGTGTCCCACTTTTTGAGATAAAGACATCACATACACTTATAATCTTCCGTTCAAATAACTTGAGTTTAGGTGGTTGATATTAATATAACATATGTGTTTTAGATTATATAATAAAATACATAGTGCATTTACATTTTTCTACATTTTAAATAAATTATTAAGTGTTTTGATAGGATTTATTTTTGAATAAAATTTTTAACTATTTTTTGTCTATACAGTGGGACACATTATTATGCTTTCTACTCATGATGATATGTTGACATTATCTTAGTGTCTATTTACCTCTCTTTTTTATTTCTTGTCCAAATTTAATAGATTACCTATATCCAATGGTATCACCCTAGTTGACACCATATATTATGTTCTTTCACCTATATTGTAATATAAAGTTTAGCCCAATACAGTTCTTAGTGTCTTTTTAAATTTTTTTAAATCAACCTAGTTGACACCATTATGTGTCGGCTGACATATTTTAATTGTATTGGTCAAGTCAATACCTTTATCTTAGTATTTAGGGTTGGTTTTATGTATTGGATAAGTATATATAATTCTCATATTTAATTTATATCATATCGTATACACATTATTTAGTTTGATTTCAATCACACTTCTACCCTATGTTAATTTGGGAGACTTAGTGGTATAGAATCTTACCTTAAGGAGTTTGGTATTATGAATATCAATAATATGAATCATTCAAATTCTTATTTAAGGATATCTTAGGTATTAATCCAGCCATTTGATCTATTCACATATAACATCTCTTGTAAATCTCCACTTGAGCCAAATGGGAGATTCAAGCATCGATAGTTATATTGAAATGTAAGAATATTATATTCCCAAACTTTTTATTTTATTTACTTATTAGATTATATGTTTCTTGTTGATTTGTGAGTATATATGTGTGTCCTTTTCTAGGCCTTATCCACATTGAATAAGCTAGTGTGGATATATAATTGCTTAGACTTGCCATAATCCCTTTAGGCTACCTAGACCCCTATTTGGTTAACCATATCACCTTAGTCAATTACAAGCATTTGAATTCATCCTTAGTTTAATTTATTACAATAAATTGTTGTATAAACTTAAAATGTATTTTTTTATGTCTAATAAGAGATACATCCTTTTGACATAGGTTTATGATTTAGAACCCTTTCTTATTAACACTCACATGGTGGGTAACCCTCTGCTATATCTAAGAAATTCATTCAGTCGTTACCCAATTATTAGTGTAAAAAATTATTTATTTGATTAACTTTATTCAATTACTTTTATATTGAGATAAATAGGATAGTTATAGGTCATTTGATCCCATGTATATAATATAATAAGTGTAGCATGAATCATATTCTACAATTACTTGCATTGTATAATATGATGTAGAAGATGACATAGATCATGAAGAATAAATTCCACAAGAGGAGACACATGAATAGCTGCCATTAATGAAAGAGAGGATTGTTAGAGATTTATAAGGAAACAACAAATGAGTCAAGGTTGATTTTCCAAATTATGGAGGAAATTTGAAACCAAAAGAGTTGATATATTCAATTAATATCATGGAAAAGTTTTTTGAATGGAGAACTATGAGATAAGATAAGAAGGTAAATTTTTCATGCATGAAATTGAAGGGTCATGTAATGATTTGGTGAGATCACCATCATAAATAAAGATAAATAAAAGGTAAAGAGAATAATAACTCACGAAAAAATATGGATAAGAAGTTGAACAAAAAAAATTATTCCTATGGATTATGCATAAACCTTATATAAAAGATTTCAAAATTTGAGGAAGAAAGATCCCAATATACAAGAGTATATATATGAGTTTTACAAGATTTCCATATGCATAAAGCATGATGATATAGAAGAGTATATGGTTGTAAGGTATGTAAATGGTTTGAAATTATATATTGAAGATGAATTAATCATGCATATAATAATTTTAATAGAGGAAGCTTATTAGTTATCTTTAAAGGAAGAAGAGGAATAAAAAAGACAAAATTTTAGGACATTTATTTAACCAAGAAAAGGACAATCCCGTTAAATAAGGGGGAAAGGTGTAATTAATAAAAGTATAGTTTGGTTTAATACCATCTAAGGATAATCATTATGTGGTATAGAAAGATAACAAGAAAATAGAAAAAGTTTTAAAAACCAGGTAAGAGGAAGATGATTTTACAGAGGATGAAGCTATGGTGGTGGTAGTGGATGGTTTTCAAATTAATGCAGATATTATGTTTTATTAAAGATGTGGATAATAAGGGAATAGAGTGTTTGAGTTTACAAACTACCAAGATCAATAAAGGAAGCAAGAGGAATGCCCAAGAGGTAATTTAGTTGAAGCTAAAATAAAAGAGAAAAATATTGAAATTGCAGTAGTAGATATTGCAAAAAATATCATGATAAGAAGAACAATGATTATTCCAAGGAAAGAACTTGTATAAAATGAATATGGTGGTGATACATGGTTACTAATAAATATCTTTCAAACAAGGTTTAATTTAGGAGGTAAGATATGCAAAATAATTATAGATTGTGGTAATTATGGAAATTTAATTTCTAACGATATGATTGAACAACTAGGTTTGTACTATAAAAACCATCCTAATCCTTATCAAATTTCATGGTTTAAGAAATGGAAATAATTTACATTAGGTAAAAGGTTTTTGATAAAGCTTTCAATAGGTAAAAATTTAAAAGATGAAATATGGTGTGATGTTATACCAATAGATGCATGCCATGTATTATTGGGAAGACCATGAAAATTTGATAGAAATGTAACTCATGATGGATCAAGGAACACATATAGTTTATATAAAGGTGGTATTAAGTTAGTTATAATACCTTTTAAAGAGGAATGGTAGGCTTAAAGCATGTTGACTAGAAAAGAATTTATCAAATACATGAAGATGACATGTTTCCATTATGTATTAGTAGCGAAGAAAAAGACACAAAAGTGGTTCAAGAACCAACAAAAGAAATAGTAGTGTTAAAATAATAAGTATATGTTATATGATTATAATTTTCCAAATGGTTTACCACCAAATAGATATACTTAGCATAATATTTATTTGATTCCAAGATTATCTCTACCCAACCAAGGAGATTATATGATGTGTCCAATAAAACATGCATAATTGAATAAGTAGGTTACTAAATTGATTTGAA
>JARHVA010000938.1:4135000-4163328 GCA_037957365.1 Torreya grandis
ACTCAATACTTATCAATGTATGTGTACATTAATATGCCTTAAATTCCATAATCATTATTAATAACAACAAGCTTACCCATAGTACCTTTTGTATGTGTTTACCTCTAATAAATTATGATAGTTACCCTCCTTCAATTCTAGTTGCCTATACACATAGTGTATTGAATGTTTCCATTGCATTAGAAAGACTTGAAAGAGGGCCTAACATGTGACTAAAGCATACTCTGATATAGGATTGCAAATTTTTTTGGTGTTGTTTCATATAGTATCAGAGTAGTTTTCTACTCTAGGGAACTCTAACAATGAGTATTTTCCTTTAATCAATTGAAATATTCTAAGTTATTACTTGTGATTTCTGAGGATGGTTAGAACATGATTAAGTGAAAGCAACATCCACAAAAGTTATTTAAATGTCAGCCGAACTAGGGGAGGAGGTCAATGATTTGGAAGGGGTCATCAAGGCCACATCTCCATTCACAATCTAGATGAACTATTTGTGAATAATGTTGACAATAATATTGAGGTAACCTATCCTAAAGTAGTCAATGAGATTTCAATCAATAAGCGTGAGTAAATCCTTAGTGGAATATTGATATCCCTAAATAATTTTCAAGGAAATATTGATAAATAAGAACATAGATTGAATAATATTGAGGGGGTATCCTAAGAGGAAGTACCCAGATTAGAAATGGGATAAGTGGAGATACCTATAATTGAAGAAATCCCTTTGACCATAGTTGACCCAATCACTAAAGAGCTAAAAATTCTTCTACCACCTACCTTTTTAGGAAAAGAATTAGGTGATGTACCTGATGTTTAGTTAGTACACTTATAAAAGTACTTCAATTTGCATAATATGCTTTTTAATTTGGAAACTAGAGCAATAGCCTATCAGCTAGTTGGATCTGAAGCATTATGGTGGAATCACCATTGTGTTATTGAAAGGTAATAGCCTTTAAATCTATCCTGTTCTATTTTTGAGACATATTTTTACAAAAGGTACCTAAATAGAAATTATAAGAAGCATAAAATAAATAATTTTCAACATTTAAAATAAGAGAACATGTATGTTATTGAGTATGATAATAAGTTTTTGAACTTGCTATGTCATGTGAACTATATTCATGACAAAGAAACTAAGATTACCAAGTTCAAGATTGGGATTAATGAGATTTTGATGTATGGTTTTAGCATGATGAATCTTAAAAAATTAGCTAAAATAATCAAATCAGACTATAGGGTTGAGTACAAAGAAAATTATTGCCAAGAGGAAAGACAAGAATTCAAGTCAAGCAAGTAGCAGTCTAGAGCCAAAAACCTTTTTCCTGTGAACAGGAACTTCAGAAAATCTAACCCTAACTATAGATTTTTAGGAGGTAATAAGAATTTTATCAATTTTTCTAATAAAAATGAGAATTTCAAGTCTGATGTATCATCTAAATCTAGTTATTACAATAAGGAACAACATCAAAATAACCCATGTGGACCTGCCATAGGTGTTAACACTATTCCAATAGCATCTTCTAGACTAATTGTGTGCTTGGAATATGGTGACAATAATTATAAAAAGGATTATCCTAAACTAAAATCAAGCTAAACAACAAACTATAGAGTATATGTTGCTGTTGATAATTACAACACTAATTTTCAAGCCATTCTATGTGAGACTTGAGGTACAATTAATGGCTTCCCCTTGACTATATCGATTGATTATGGTGTGAAAAATTCTTTTATTTCTCCTTTTGATGCTAAATAATTTAACAATAAACTCATCTTGATAAGATAAGGTTGGGAAGTTGAATTTAGTACCAACAATAAAGTACCTATTCTTGAGTTCTTAAAACAAGCATAATTGGATTTTGGTGTTTTTAATATGAATGTGAATCTTTGTATCATGCCTTTAGGGACTTATGATATCATTTTTTTGTATGGATTGGCTACATGAATATCAAGCCACACTTGATTATGTGGGTAAAAGAGTGTGATGCACCAATGACCTTGGCCAAATTATATAATTGTAAGGCATGCAAGGGTCTACAAGACGTAAAACACTTTCAGCCTTATAGTTGAAAAGAGATGTTAGGAAGGGATGCAAGCTCTATACAGTCTATCTGTAATAAATATCCAAGGAGAAAGATCTGGAGCATGTAGATTTTCCTATATTACGAGACTTTATGGATGTTTTTCCTATATAGTTTCTCGAGTTACCACCCAAGCAAGAATTTGACTTCTCTATTGACATCATAACTTGATCTGCCCCTACATCTAAGGTGCCTTAACACATGAATGTGGTTATATAAAATAATTTAAAGTTTAGATACAAGAACTTCAAGATAATAGAATCATATGTCTAAGTGTTTCTCCTTGTGGTGCTCTAGTAGTCTTTGTGAAGAAGAAGGATGGTACTCTAAGTCTTTGTATTGATTACCACATGTTGATTAAGGGAATGATAAAAAAATAATTTTTCATAGAATCAATGATTTGATTGACCAAATGAATGGTGATATAGTATTTCTAATATAAACTTAGGTATGGTTACCATCAGGTACACATCAAGGAAGAGGACATTCATAACACTTTCTTTAGAACCTGATATGGACATTATGAGTTCACGGTTCTATCTTTTGGCTTAACCAATACACTTATAACCTTCATGAACCTTATGAATAACATATTTAGATATTTTTTGGATAAGTTTGTGTCAGTTTTTCTTGATGATATCTTGACTTATTCCAAAGATGAGGTTGAGCATGATCAACACCTTTGTCTAGTCTTACAAAGACTAAGATAGCATAAGCTTTACGGAAAATTATCCAAATGTGCATTATATGAATCTAAAATTAATTACTTAAGACACATTATTTCTAAATAAGTCATTGATATTGACCCCACCAAGATCAAGGCTATTCAAGATTGGCCCACTCTTTCTAATGTGCATTAATGTGAAGCTTCATGGGTTTGGCTGGGTATTACCGATGTTATGTTAAAAAATTTCTAGTGTGACCTATCAAATAACTTCCTTACAACACAAAGGGAAGAATTTAATATGGACTCCTTAGTATGAGGAAGCTTTTATTATGTTGAAATGAGTGCTTACTATAGCTCTAATTTTGATCATACTAGACCTAAATAGTAACTTTCAAGCTTAGTCTAATGCTTACAAAGAAGGATATGGAGGTGTCTTGTCTCAAGATGGTAGGGTTATGGATTATGAGTCAAGAAAGCTAAAAGAACATGAAAATAACTATAATATGCATGAAATGGAGCTTGTTTCCATTGTTCATGTACTTAAACAATGAAAACATTTCATACTAGGGTAAATAATCGATCCTTCAAAAAACCTTTAGCAATGACCTAAACTTATCATGAGAGGAGACAAGATTTTGTGCCATTCTTAAACACAAACTCTACCTTAACCTTTTGATTCAAGAGCTGAATTATAGACAAGATTTTTTTCTCAATCCATGGACATGGAATACCTTTGTTAGAGTATAGGTTTGTGTCATGAAATGAACGACTATAGTGCCAATTCTTTCTACAACATACTCTTTGTCATTTACAATTCGAACTCGATCACCACTAGGTTTATTCATCAATGAATCAAAAAGTTTCTTGCATCCTATCATATAATTTCTAGTTCCAAATTTGATCAACCAAACTTTACTCATGTGTGATGAGGTTTGGGAGACAAGAACAACATCCTTATATACACTACTATATTATGATTTTATGGGTACCTCCTCTTTAGATTCATCATCCTATTGATGTTATGACACTACATGTCCATGCTAGTTTCATCAAGGGAATATTTTGGATTTATGTGAATCATCACTACTTGATTTACGCTATTGACTAGATGATCCTTGTGTCAAGGTATTATACCAATAGATATCAGTATCACGTGTATTGGTATGGTAAATATGGTGCCATAATGAATGAAAAAATTATCAAAATAATAAAAGTACCAATAGGCCAAGATCTAAAACAATACTCAAAATTGATTTGTATTAAATGACTTACCATAATTACAACTCAATCCATGCTTAAATAAGCCTCAACTCAGAATTTAGAGTTGACATGCAAAAATTCAAAAAAACTAAAATCTAAAAAAATATCTATTTTTAATAGATTGTATTTATAGTATGTCTTGCATGTAATCACATCCAAATCTAAAAATATATTGACATATTATAGACACTAAAATTATATTTTAAATTAAATTAAATTTAATTTAATGTTTGGTCTTAAAAATATATAATTTTTGAAAATAAAAAATTCCTAAAAAAATATTAAATGATAATTTTAGACCCTTAAATGATCACATATGACATAATAAAAATACTAAAATCAACTCTAATTAGATAGGTAAGATTAAGGAAGCAGTGAAATTTTTGATATGATCATTTTGGCATGTCAAAGAGCTCAAATGGAGCTATAAGTCAAAATATATGGCCTCTGAAAGGGTGGCCTATTCTTTATACATCATTCTCCTCTAGTTGCAAACAACACAACTCCTACGAGTTGCCCTAATTATATTACTACCATTTTTGTTTATCAATCTTATTTAGCTCCCATTATTTAATCCAAGTGTTATCTTCTTACTAAAATTCTTCCCACTATACCAAATACCTGTTATAATTACCTTGCCTTGTGCTCATTATCTTCACATCCAAAACCTACACTATCTTTCCCTTCTTCTTTTGAGCCTTCTACTCCCAATTTACTTCTTCATTTTCATCACTTTCACCATATTCTCCATGGAATTCATATAAATATAAAATATTAAATACTAGAGATATATCAAAATTCTATGGTAAACTCACTTCATAAACATTGTTATTAATTTTCATCACAATTTTGCATGGTTCATTTTTTCTTGGACTTAAACTTGTTGTATGTGCCTTTTAGAAATATTTATTTCCTCAAGTAAACCATTACCAACTCTCCTTCTTAAAATACCTTGGATCTTATTTTGACATCTACTATTGCTTTATGTTTTTTATTACTTTCTTGTAAATTTATTCTTACTTCTTGTAATTGTTACATATGCTCTGTAAACACTTTTGCATCATCACTCATTTGATATATAATTGTCAATTGTACCAAATCTAAAGTTCCCATAGGATTTTTACAATAAAAAATTTTAAATGGTGATTTTTATATTGATCTATTCACTAAAATTGTTATATGCAAACTCAACTTGTGGTAAAGCCAAAACCTAATAGTTAGGCTTCTCTCCCACTATGCATCTAAATAAATTTCCCAATCTCCTATTCAAAACTTCTATCTGATCATCTATTTGTGGGTGATATGGACTACTTAATTTTATCTTATTACCCATCTTCTTCATTGAAGAACTCAAAAAATGACTTAGAAATTTTGTGTCCCTATCTGAAGTAATAGTTTTTAAAACAACATACAATCTCACAATATCCTTAAAAAATAACTCTACAACTTTAGTGGCACCATTTATTTTCTTACATGTAATAAAATAAAATATTTAAAAAAACCTATCTACAAAAACAAAAATTGAATCATTACATCTCTATGAGATTGCTAATCTCAGCACAAAATCCATACTCAAATTTGTCCATGGTCCTCTTGAAACTCAAAATGGCATATATAGTTTAGTATTTTGTGCATGTCCTTTAGCCACTTGACATATCCTACACCTCAAAACATACCTTTTCACATCTCTCTTTATCTTTGGCCATAAATAATTCTCCTCCACCATATCTATAGTCTTCATCTTACCAAAACATCCATCCAAACTGCCACTATGTAATTCTCTTATTATATTGTCTCGTAGAGACCCAACTAAAATTCATAATTATTTACCTTTAAAGAGATAACCATCTTGGATAAGATTCTCACTTGAATAGTATCTATCCAACCTATTAATAGATTCCTACATTGCTCAAATACCTTGCCAAAATATGGATCAGTATCATATAATTCTTTGATAGCATCAAATCCAACTACTTCACTCACCATAATATTTAAAAACACTACTCTCCTTCTCAATGCATTAACTATTTGCTTTTGTTATTCTGATTTATGTTTCAACATAAAAGTATACCCTTGCAAGATAAAAACCAACTTTGCATGTCTATTATTCAACTTATTTTGTGTATTCACATACTTTAAAGCCTCATTATCTGTAAATAGGATAAACTCCTTAGGCACCACATAATGTATCTATTGTCTTAATGATTGTAAAATTGCATAAATTTTAACATCATAGGTATAATATTTTGTTCATACCTTGTTTAATTTCTCAATAAAATATGCTATTGGGTTTCATTCTTGACTTAACACAACACCAATTCTCATAAACAAAGCATCAAAACCCACCTTAAACACTTTGTTAAAATCCAATAATTTTAATATTGGTATTTTTGTAATCTTCTTCTTAAAATTTTCAAAGCTTTCTATAGCTGCTCTAGTCCATACAAATTCCTTCCCTCTCATTCAATCTATTATTGATGCCACAATACTAATAATTTTTTTAAATAAATTTTCTATAAAAAAGTTGCTAAACCATGGAAACTTCTTACCTCTTTAATGATTTTTAGAATAGGCCACTCAACAATTGCCTTTTTCTTTTCTTCATCCATTTTCAAACCATCTAGAAAAATTACAAATCCCAATAATACCAAATTATTGTACATAAATCTACACTTCTTTAAATTTACATACAACTTCTCCTCTCGTACCAAATACATTACCATTCACAAATATTTTAAGTGTCATTCTTTAGTTTTATTCAATATCAAAATAAACAACAAAAAACTTATCAATATATTCTCATAGCATTGTATTCATCACCCTCATAAATGTGCTACGTTCATTAGATAATCTGAATGACATCACCATCCACTCATATAAGTCATCCCTAGTATTGAATGTTGTTTTCCACTCATCTCCTTTAAAAATTTGAATATAATAATAATGACTCCTTAGATCAATCTTGGTAAAACATTTTTTCTTGTAAAAAAATCCATCATATCATCTAAATGAGGTATAAAAAACCTATACTTGATTGTAATTTTATTAATTGCTTTACTATCCACACACATTCTCTATCCTCCGCATTTCTTTGGAGTTAACAATGATAGTGTTTCATATGGAATCATATGCTCCCTTATCAACTTCTTTCTTAATATTAAACTAATTATTTAATTTTTTAGTTTTGTTGGACTCATCCTATAAGTTGTTTGATTAGTTAGAGCTGATATAGGAATCAAATCAATGTGATGCTAAATATCTCTCTTCGCTGGTAAACCATCTGATAACTGATCAGGCATAAAACCTACATATTAATCTAAAAATATTGCTACTTCTATTGGTATTTACACCATTTCTATGTCTTCATTCTTTTTTACCAATACAAAACAACAATTTGCCACCTTCATATCTTAGATAATTTTTTTAGTAGAGAGCATACTTTTTGCCTTCTCTTCCTTTTAAAGAGGTAACAAAACTACCTTCGTACCACCTTTTCAAAAAATGTTCATGTTCTTTATTCCATCATTAATTAATTTTTTTATCACATTGACATGGTCTTCCTAATAACAAATGACATGCATCTATTGGAATAACATCACACCATATTTCACCATTATAACTTATTCCTATCAAAAACTTAATTAATCACCTTTTATCTATTGTAACCTCATACCATTTATTAAACCATGAAATATGATAAGGATTAGGATGTTTTCCACATTCCAAATTTAGTTTCTCTATCATTTCTTTAGAAAACATATTTTCACAACTACCAACATCAATAATTTCTTTGCATAGCTTTCCACCCAAAGCACATATTGTTCAAAAAATATTTGATCGCATATATGCATCACCACCTTCTTAATTATACAATTATTCCTTTTTTGGAGGTATCACTTTTATTCTCATCATGAGATTCTCTCAAACATCTATTGGTATAACTTTGATATTTTGCTCTTCTATCTCAGTCTCAACTAGATTTACTCTTGAGAAATTTTTTGCCTCCTTTCTTGATATTGATAGTGCAGACACTCAAATACTTTGTTCCCTTCTTCTCTACATCTATTTCAAACATAAGATCTACATTGATTTGGAAACCATCCTCTAACACCACCGTAACCTCATCCTCTCTTAAATCCTCTTCCTCTTTGTTGGTATTGAAACCCATACCTATTGTCATCTTGCCTTTATGTACCATGTGATGATTAAACTCAATTTATATTAGATCCACTTTTGATGGAATTAAACCCACTTTATCTCATTTTTGGAATGGATCCACATCTTCTTGGGCCAAGATATGTTCTTTTAAAATTTTATTTATTTTATTTTTCTTCTATTTTCAAAGGTAATTGTTAAGTCTCCTCCATATAAAGTATTCTATGCATGATTAATTCATATTGAATATAAAATTTCAAACCTTTTACATACCTTTAAACCATATGCTCTTCTATTTCATCATGCTCCTCTCATATGGAAAGATTATAAAACTTATATGTATGCTCTTGTATACTATGATCTTTTTGCCTCAAATTCTGAAATCTTTTATGAAAGGTTTATGCATAATCCACAAGAAGAAATTTATCCCTCAACTTATTCTCCATATTTTTCCATGAATTAATGTTCTCTTTACCTTTTCTCTATCTCTCTTTATGTAGGTGATCCCACCAAATCATTGCATGACCTTTAAATTTTGTGAATGAAAATTTTACCTTCTTATCTTCTCTCATAGTCTGCCACTCAAAGAACTTCTCTATGTTATTCATACAATTTATAAACTCCTCTAGTTTTAAATTTCCTCTGTAATCTATAACATCAGTCTTGATTCCTTCATTCCTTCTAAATCCTGAACCATCCTCTCTTCCATTAATGTTAGTTGCTTTTGGTGTTCTTATTGAACTTCTTCATCATGATCTATGTCATCCTCATTACCAATTTATCTTCTTCTTCTTTGATTAGTGATAACCTCAGTTAATTATTCCACTTGCCTCTGAAGCTATTGTATTGTCTAGTTAATCTATGCAATACTTCCTCATTCTCTTACCATGTCTTACTCCTTTAAGATTTAAATTTGCTCTGATATAAGATAATGAACCCCAAAATTATCAAGAAAATAAAATTACCAATAGGCCAAGATCTAAAAAAATACTAAGAATTGATTCATATTGAATGACTTTCCATAATTACAACCCAAACCATGCTTAAATAAGCCTTTACTCATAATTTAGAGTTGACATAAAAAAATCAAAAAAACTAAAATATAAAAAAAAAACATTTATTTTTAGCAGTTGCTATTTATAGTTTATTTCACATACAAATGTGTATAGCTCAAAAAATATCCATAAATACTCTAAACATTAAAATTAGCCTATATGATGAAATTCAAGTGAAGTTGACATCCAGTCCTAAAAATATATAATTTTAAAAAATAGAAAATTCCCTAAAAAATCATTAAATAGTAATTTTGGACCCTTAGATATCATCTATGGACTATAAAAAATATCAAAATCAACTCTAAGTGGATAAATTATCTTAAGGTAGCAATGAAAATCTTGAGATGGTCATTTTGGCATGTGAAAGAGCTCAAATGGAGCTATGGGTCAAAGGTTATAATCTCTAGAAGGTTGGCCTATTTTTTTGCATCATTTTCCTTTGGTTGAAAACAATGCAGCTCTTATGAGTTTCCTTGATTTTAATGCTTCCATTATTATTTGTCAATCTTATTTATCTCTCATTATATAATCCAAGTGTTGTCTTCTTGTTGTAATCCTTCCAACTATACCAAATACCTATTATAATTATATTGCCTTGTGTTCGCTATCTTCACATCCAAAACTTGCACTATATTTTCTATCTTCTTCTTTGGAACTTGATGATCCCAATTTAATTATTTATATTCATCACCTTCACCATCTTCTCCATAGAATTCATATAAATTTTAAACTTTAAATACTGGAGATATATCAAAATTATGTGGTAAACTCACTTTCTAAGCATTGTCATTGATTTTCATCATAATCATACATTGCCCAAATTTTTTTTACTTCAACTTGTTGTATGTGCCTTTTGAAAATATTTATTTGCCTAAGTAAACCATTTCCAAATCTCCTTCAAATACCTTAGATCTTTTTCTGAAATTTGATGCTGCTTTATGATTTTCATTACTTTCTTATAATTTTCTTCTTACTCCTTACAACTATTGCATATGCTCTGCAAACACTTCTTCATCATCAATAATTTGATCTACAATTGGAAATTATACCAAATCTAAAATACCCATAGGATTTCTCTCATAAATAATTTGAAATTGTTATTTTCCTATTGATCTATTCAATGAACTGTTATATGCAAACTCAGCTTGTGGTAAATCCAAGTCTCATTGCTTTGGCTTTTCTTCAACTATGCATCTTAATAAATTTTCCAAGCTCCTATTCTTAAATTCTATCTATCCATCTGTTTTTAGGTGATATGCACTACTAAATTGTATCTTAGTACCCATATTCTTACAATAAGTGCTCCAAAAATGACTTAATTTTTTTATGTCCCAATCTGAAGTAATAGTTTTTCAAACACCATGCAATCTCATTAAAACTTTAAAAAATAACTTTTAAACTCTAGTGGTATCATTGGTTTCCTTACATGAAATGAAATAAACTATTCTATAAAATTTGTCTACAATAACGAAAATTGAATCATTACCTCTTTGTGTGTTTAGTAATCCCAACATGAAATCCATACTCAAATCTATCTATGATCCTCTTAGAACTAGTAATGTTATATATAGTCTAGTATTTTATGCATGTCTTTTAGCCACATGCCATATCTTGCATCTTGAAATATAACTTGTCACATCTTTGTTCATCTTTGGCTAAGAATACGTTTCCTCCACCAAAGCTATTATTTTTATCTTATCAAAATGTCCAGGCAAACCACCACTATGTAATTCTCTTATTATATTATCTCATGTAGACCCAACATGAATGCATAATTGTTTCCATTTAAAGAGATAACTTTCTTGTATAAGATAGTCACCATGAATAGTATCTGTCTCACCTATTAATGGATTCCTACACTACTCAACTACCTTACCAAAATATGTATCTATATCATATAATTCTATGATAGCTTCAAATCCAACTACTTCACTCACAATAGTAGTTAATAATGTTAATCTCTTACTCAATGCATCAACGACCTAATTTTATTTTCTTGATTTATGTTTAAACATAAAAGCGTACCCCTTCAGAAAGAAACCCACATTGCATGTCTACTATTCAACTTGTTTTATGTATTCACATACCTCAAAGTTTCATGATATATAAATAGGATAAAATCCTTAGGCGCTAGATAATGCCTCTAATGTTTTAATGATTTTGTATTCCTATTAAATGAATTTCCATAATTACAACCCAAACCATGATTAAATAAACATCAACTCAAAATTTAGAGTTGACATGAAAAATTTCAAAAAATATAAATATAAAAAAGTCTATTTTAAAAAACTGCTATTAATAGTAAGTTTCACATGCAAGTGTGTGTATCTCTAAAAGTACCTCAAAATAATATAAACACTAAAATTATCATATGGGATGAAATTAAACTAAGTTTGACATTCAGTCCAAAACATATACAGTTTTTAAAAATAAAAAAATCCTCAAAAAATCATTGAATGATATTTTAGACCCTCAGATGATCACGTATGGCCTTAAAAAAATATCAAAATCAACTCTAAGAAAATAGGGAAGCCTAGGGAAACAAAGGAATTATCAAGATGGTCATTTTTTCATGTGAAAGATCTAGCTAGGAGCTATAGGTAAAAAATTATGGCCTCCAAAAGGTGTGATTATTTTTTCTACATCACTCTCCTCTATTTAAAAACAACTCAGCTCCTATGAGTTGCCCTAGGTATACTACTACTATTTTTATTTGTCGATATTATTTAGCTCCTATATTGTAATACAAGTGTTATATTATTGATATAATCCTTTCAAATGTACCAAATACTTTCTATAATTTCTTTGCCTTATGCTCATTGTCTTCACATACAAAACTAATTTACTTATTTATTCTTTAAAACTTGTTGCTCCTAATTTACTTATTCATATTCATCAAATTCACCATATTTCACATGGAATTCATATAAATATAAAACATTCAATACTAGATATATATCAAAATTATGTATGGTAAACTCACCTCATAAGCATTGTCATTGATTTTCTTCATAATTCTACATGGCCCATTTTTATTTTACTTCAACTGGTTATACATGCCTTTTATAAATATTTCTTTCCTCAAGTAAACAATTATAAACCCTCCTCTAAATAATTTGGATCCTCTTCAAACATCTACTTCTAATTAATATTTCCCCTTAATTTCCTACAACTATCTTCTTACACCTTACAACTATCGCATATGCTCTACAAATGCTTTTGCATCATCACTAATTCGATCTATAATTGGAAATTATACCAAATCTAAAATACCCATAGGATTTATCCTATAAAATTTTTGAAATGGTAATTTTCTAATTGATATATTCAATGAACTATTATATACAAACTTAACTTATGGTAAAGACAAGTCTCATTACTTGGGCTTCTTTCCCACTATGCATCTCAATAAAATTCCAAAGTTCCTATTCACATCTTCTATCTGTCTATCTATTTGTGTATGATATGCACTACTTAATTGTAGCTTAATACCCATCTTCTTCCACAAAATCCTCCAAAAATGACTTGGATATTTTGCATCTCTATTTGAAGTAATAATTTTTGGAACACCATGCAATATTACAATATCGTTAAAAAATAACTATGTAACTCTAATGGTATCATTGGTTTTCTTACATGCAATGAGATGAATCATTTTTAAAAATATGTCTACAAAAAAAAATTGAATCATTACCTCTTTATGTGTTTTTTAATCCCAACATAAAATCCATACTTAAATCTATACATGGTCCTCTTGGAACTCATTATAACATGTATACCCCAATATTTTGTGCATGTCTTTTAGCCACTTGACATAACCTACACTTTGGAACATACCTTGTCACATATCTCTTCATCTTTGGCCAAAAATACTTTTCCTCCACCAAGTCTATTTTCTTCATCTTAACAATTTGTCCATCCAAACCACCATTTTATAATTCTCTTATTATATTATCTCATAGAGACCTAACTGGAATGCATAATTTTTTTCTCTTTGATGAGATAACCTTCTTGTATAAGATACTCACCATGAATAGTATATATCCCACCTATTAATGGATTCTTACACTGCTAACTGCCTTGCCAAAATATGGATTAGTATCACATAATTCTTTGATATCTTCATATACAACTACTTCACTCACCATAATAGTTAATAACAATACTCTCCTGCTTAATGCATCAACTACCTAATTCTATTTTCCTAATTTATGTTTTAACACAAATGTTTACCCCTTCAAAAATGAAACCCACTATTAATGTCTACTATTCAAATTGTTTTATGTTTTCACATACTTCAAAGCCTCATAATCTATAAATAAGATAAAATCCTTAAGCACTAGGTAATGCTTCCAATGTTTTAATGCTTGTACAATTGCATAAAGTTCAAAATCATAATTAGAATAATTATTTCATACCTCATTCATTTTCTCATTGAAATATGTTATTGGCTTTCCTTCTTGACTCAACGTAGCACCAATTCTCATAAATGAAGCATCGTAATCCACCTCAAATACTTTTTTAAAATATAGTAATGATAGTATTTTGGTCTTTCTATAATCTTATTCAAAATTTCAAAGCATTATGTGGCTACTCTAATCCATGCAAATTATTTCCGTCTCATGCAATCTATTATTGATTTCACAATACAACTAAATTTTTTAGTAAATTTTATTTCAGAAGTTGTTAAACCATGTAAACTTCCTACCTCTATAATGATTTTTGGAATAGGCCATTTAAAAATTATCTTTATCTTTTTTTCATGCATTTTCTCATCATTTACTAAAACTAAAAATAATAAAAATACCAAACTATTCTATGTAAACCTACACTTCCTCAAGTTTACATATAACTTCTCCTTTCTTAACAAATCCATTACCATTATTGAAGGTTGTAAGTGTTCTTATTTAGTCTTACTAAATATCAATATATCATCAAAATAAATAACCACAAACTTATCAATATATTCTCATAGCATTGTATATATCACCCTCATAAATGTGCTAGGTGCATTAGATAATCTAAATAACATCACCATACACTCATATAAGCCATACCTAGTATTGAATGTAGTTTTCCACTCATTTCCATGAATTTGAATTTGATAATAACCACTCCTTAGATAAATATTGGTAAAATATTTTGCTCTTTCAAGCATATCTAGCATATCATATAAATGAGGTATAGGAAACCTATACTTGATTGTAATTTTATTAATTTCTCTACTATCTACACCCATTCTCCATCCTCCATATTTATTTTGTGTTAGCAATGATGGTGTTTCACATGGACTCATACTCTCCCTTATTATCTTATTTCTTAAAAATTTAGTAACCTATTTATTTAAATCTCCATGTTTTTTTAATGCATCCTATAACATGCTTGATTTGGTAGAGTTGATTCCAGAATCAAATCAATTTGATGTTGAATATCTCTATTTGGTGGTAAAACCATCTGATAACTCATCAGGAATAACATCTACATATTTTTTCAACACTCTTGCTACTTTTGTTGGTATTTGTACAATTTTTTTGGTGTCTTCATTCTTTGATACCAATACATAATAACAACCTACCACCCTCATATCTTAGATAAATTCTTTAGTAGAGAGCATGCTTTCTACCTTCTCTTCCTCTTTAAGAGGTAATAAAACTATCTTCATACCATATTTCTAAAAGTTTACGTGTTCTTTGCTCCATCATGAATTACTTTCCTATCAAATTGCCATGGTCTTCCCAATAATAAATGGCATGCATCTATCGGAATAATATCACACTATATTCATCATTATAAGTTTTTCTTATAAAAAATTTGATTAATCACCTTTTATCTACTATAACCTCATTGTCTTTCTTAAACCATGAAATCTAATAAGGATTAGGATGATTTTTATATTACAAATTTAGTTTCTCTATGATTTATTTAGAAACCATATTTTCACAACTACCATCATCTATAATTACATTGCATACATTTCCACTCAAAATATATTTTGTTTGAAAAATATTTTATCATAGCCAATCATCACCACCTTCTTTATTCTAAACTTGTTCCTTCCTTGAAGCAATCATTATTCTTCTCATAACAAGTTTATCTCCAACATATACTAGTGTAGCTTTAGTATTTTAATCTTATATCTCAACATCAACTAGATTCACTCTTAGGTGATCCTCTTACCTCCTTTCTTAATCTTGATAGTGCAAACACTTAAATTCTATATTCCCTTCTTCTCCACATTTATAATAAATATAAGTTATGCACTAATTCAAAAACCATCCTCGAACACCATCATAACCTTATCCTCTTCCTCTTTATTGGTATTGAATCCCTTGCCTATTGTCATCTTGCTTTTTTGTATCACATGATGATTCACCTTTATTGGTATTAGATCCACCTCTGGTGGTATAAAACCTAACTCATCCCCTATTTGGATGGGGTCCATGTATTTTTAGACTAAGAGATGTTCTTATAAAATTCTATCTATTTTGTTTTTCTTCTACTTTCAAAGCTAATTGATAAACCTCCTCCATGTAAGGTATTCTATTCATGCTTAATTCATCTTGAATAGAAAATTTTAAACCATTTACATACCTTGTATCCATCTTCTCTTCTATTTCATTATGATCTACTCATATATAAAGTTTATCAAACCTATCTATATACTCTTGTATACTGTGATATTTTTGCCTCAAATTTTGAAATATTTTGTATAGGGTTTATGCATAATCTATAGGAATATATTTATCCCTCAGCTTCTTTTCCATTTTTTTTCAAGAATTAATCTTCTCTCTACATTTTCTCTATCTCTTTTTATATAGGTGATTCCTCCAAATCATTGCATGACCTTTCAATTTCAAGCATATAAACTTTACCTTCTTGTCTTCTCTCATAGTCTTCCACTCAAATAACTTATTTATGCTATTCATACAATCTATTAAATCCAATAATTTTAAACTACCTCCATAATCTGAAACATCAACACTGGTTCCTTCATTTCTTTATTTTAAAACCCGAACCATCACCTCTTTTATCAATGGTGGATACTCTTTGTATTTTTTTCCTTACTGAACTTCTTCATCATGATGTGTGTCATCCTCATCACCACCTTGTCTTCTTATCTAATTGGTAATAACCTCAGGTAATTATTATTCTTAAATATGTAGCTCTTATATAGTCCAATTCATCTATGTAATACATCCTCATACTCTCTCCATGTCTTACTCCTCCAAGATTCAAAGTTGTTTTGATACCAGATCATGAACCTAAAAACTATCAAGATAATAAAATTAATCATAGGCCAAGATATGAAATAATACTAAAAATTGATTCCTATTAAATGACTTGCCATAATTACAACCCAAACCATTCTTAAATAGACATCAAATTAGAATTTAGAGTTGACATGCAAAAATTTGAAAAACTAAAAAATCTAAATAATGTTTATTTTTGGAAACTCTTATTTACAATAAGTTTCACATACAAGGGTGTGAATCTCTCAGAATATTATAAAAATTAAAACTAGCCTATGGGATTAAATTCAATTGAATTTGATGTTTAGTCTAAAAAATATATAATTTTTAAAAATAGAAAATTCCTTATAAAATCATTAAATGGTATTTTAGACCCTCAGATGATGACATATGCATAGCCTTAAAAAAATATCAAAATCAAATATAGGTAGATAGGTAGATATGGAAACAAAATAATTTTCAAGATGGTCATTTTGGAATGTGGAAGATCTAACTAGGAGCTATAGGTCAGAAATAATGGCCTCCAAAAAGTTGACCTATTTTTTGGCATCATTCTCCTTTGGTTAAAAATAACTTAGCTCCTGTGAGTTTCCCTAATTTTACTACTACCATTTTTCTTTGTCAATATTTTTTATCTCCCATTATATAATCCAAGTGTTGTCTTCTTACTCAATCCTTTCAATTATACAAAATACTTGTTATAATTCCTTTGCCTTATGCTCACTGTCTTTGCATATAAAACCTGCACTATCTTTTCCTTCTTCTTCTTCTTTAAAACCTGTTGCTCCCAATTTACTTATTCATATTCATCACCGTTACTATCTTCCCCATGGAATTCATATAAATATAAAACATTCAATACTAGATATATATCAAAATTATGTATGGTAAACTCACTTCATAATCATTGTCATTAATTTTCTTCATAATTCTACATGGCCCAATTTTATTATACTTTAAATTATTGTACGTGCCTTTTGGAAATATTTTTTTCCTCAAGTAAACCATTACTAACTCTCCTTAAAATAATTTGGATCTTCTTCTAACATCTACTACTACTCTATATTTCTCCCTAATTTATTACAACTTTCTTCTGACTTCTTACAATTATTGCATATGCTTTGCAAATGCTTTTGCATCATCACTAATTTGATATATAATTGTAAATTATATCAAATATAAAATACCTATAGAATTTATCCCATAAACAATTTGAAATGGTGATTTTCCAATTGATCTAATCAATGAACTGTTATATGCAAACTTAGCTTGTGGTAAAGCCAAGTCTCATTTCTTAGGTTTCTCTCCCACTATGTATCTCAATAACTTTCCAAATATCCTATTCACATCTTCTGTCTATCTATTTATTTTTGTGTCATATGCACTACTAAATTATAGCTTAATACCCATGTTTTTCCATAAAGTCCTCCCAAAATGACTTAGAAATTTTATGTCCTTACCTGAAGTAATAGTTTTTGGAACACCTTACAATCTTGTAATATCCTTAAAAAATAGTTCCATAACTCTAGTGGCATCATTATTTTTCTTACATGAAATGAAATGAATCATTTTAAAAAATCTATTTACAACAACAAAAATTGAATCATTACCTCTCTTTGCGTTTTGTAATCGTAACACAAAATCCATACTCAAATCTATCCATGGTCTTCTTGGAATTGATAATGACATGTATAGTCCAATATTTTATGCATTTATTTTATCCACCTGACATATCATACACTTTGAAAAATACCTTGTCACATATCTCTTCATTTTTGTCCAAAATTACCTTTCCTCAACTAAATCTATTATCTTCATCTTACCAAAATATCCATGTAAACCATGATTTTGCAATTCTCTTATTATATTATCTCATAGAGATGCAAATAGAATTTATAATTGTTTATCTTTAAAGAGATAACCTTCTTGTATAATATACTCACCATGAATAGTATCTATCCCACCTATTAATTAATTCTTACACTGCTCACTACCTTGCCAAAATATGGATCTGTATCATATAATTCTTTGATAGTTTCAAATCCAACTACTTCATTCACCATAGTAGTTAATAATTCTACTCTACTGCACAATGCATCAACTACCTAATTTTATTTTCTTGATTTATGTTTTAACACAAAAGTGTACCCCTTTATATGCATCACCTCACAAGCATTGCCATTGATTTTCTTCATAATTCTACATAGCACAATTTTCATAAACTTCAATTTGTTGTACATGCCTTTTGGAAATCTTTCTTTCTTCAAGTAAACGATTACCAAATATCCTTCTTTAAATACCTTGGATCTTCTTCTAACATCTGTTGTTGCTTTATATTTCTCATTACTTTCCTACAATTTTCTTCTTACTCCTTCCAACTATTCAATATGATCTGCAACTACCTTTGCATCATCACTAATTCAATCTAAAATTGGAATTGTACCAAATATAAAATTTCCATAGGATTTTTTCCATAAACAATTTTAAATTATAATTTTTCTATTGATTTATTCATTAAACTATTATGTGCAAACTTAGCTTGTGGTAAAGCCAAGTCTCATTAATTGGGCTTCTCTCTCACTACGCATCTAAATAAATTTCACAAGCTCCTATTCATAACTTTTTTTTATCCATCTATTTGTGGGTGATATTCACTATTGAATTATATCTTAGTACACATCTTATTCAATAAAGTCTTCCAAAAATGACTTATAATTTTTGTGTCCCTATATGAAGTACTAGTTTTTGGAACACCATGCAATCTCACAATATCCTTAAAAAATAAATTTTGAACTCTAGTGGCATCATTGGTTTTCTTAAATGCAATGAAATGAACCATTCTAGAAAATTTGTCTACAAAAATAAATTGAATCATTAACTCTCTTTGTGTTTGGTAATTCCAACATGAAATCCATACTCAAATCTATTTATGGTCCTCTTAGAGCCAATAATGACATGTATAGTCCAATATTTTGTGCATGTCCCTTAGCCACATGACATATCCTATACCTTAAAACATACATTGCCACATCTCTCTTCATCTTTGATCAAAAATACTTTTCCTCCACCAAAGATATTATCTTCATCTTCCCAAAAATATTCAGGCAAACCACCACTATGTAATTCTCTTATTAAAGTATATTTTAGACACTCAACTAGAATGCATAATTGTTTCCCCTTGAAGAGATAACATTATTGTATAAAATACACACCATGAATAGTATCTATTCCACCTATTAATGAATTCTTACACTGCTCAACTACCTTGTCAAAATATGGATCAATATCATAAAATTATTTGATATATTCAAATCCAACTACTTCACTCATCATATTAGTTAATAATGCTACTCTCCTACTAAATGCATCAATTACCTAATTCTTTTCTCTTCATTTATGTTTCAACACAAAATTACAACCCTTCAAAAAAGAAACCCACATTTCATGTCTACGATTCAACTTGTTTTGTGTATTCACATACTTCAAAGTCTCAAGATCTACTATTTAATGCCTCCAATGTTTTAATGCTTTTATAATTGCATAAATTTTAACATCATAAGTATAATATTTTTTTGTATCTAATTCAATTTGTCACTAAAATATGATATTGGTTTTCTTTCTTGACTCAATGCAACACCAATTCCCATAAATGAAGCTTCAAAATCCACCTCAAATACTTTGTTAAAATTTGGTAATGCTAATATTTGTCTTTCTATAATCTTCTTCTTCAAAATTTCAAAGTACATATATATATATATATATATGTGTGTGTGTGTGTGTGTGTGTGTGTGTGTGTGTGTGTGTGTGTGTGTGTGTGTGTATGTATATATATATATATATATATATATATATATATATATATATATGTATGTATATATATATATATATATATATATATGTATATGTATATATGTATATATGTATATATGTATATATATGTATATATATATATATATGTATATATATACATATATACATATATAGATATACATATATACATATATATATACATATATATATACATATATACATATATACATATATACATATATACATATATATATATATATACATATACATATATATATATGTATATACATGTATACATATATACATATGTGTGTGTGTGTGTGTGTGTGTGTGTGAATTGATGAAGATCATATATATATATATATATATATATATATATATATATATATATGAGATTTAACCTAAGAAATTCTTTCAAAAAAATCCATAGAAAAATAACACGAGTGTCACATTATCCTTATCTTATATAGTTTTAGATTATGTTAACATTGTTTTATCTTTATAGGTTTATCAACAATTTTTTCATCTATTTTGTATTAGAGCTATGTTTATGTCACAACCCAAGTTCGAAACTTTCTTAATAAATAGTTAATTAAAAATGAAGTAAATGAATTTCTTTGAGTCCTACTACAATTTTTACTTCATAAAATTTAAATTTAATATTTAAAACAATGTTTTATTTTTCTATGATTGTTTTGATTATCATAATTACAGAAATTATAATGAATGAGTAATGTTACTTATATGGTTTTATACTTTATATGATTTTTGTGAAATTAATTGTGACATCACAATTAACATTATGTAATTATGGATAGTAATAATGTTGATAAATATTATAGAAAATGATATCACCATTGATTGTTTCCCAATTTCTCAATATCAATTGTCTTTGAGAATTCAAGGAGGAACGGAATAGGTTTTTGACAATAACATCAAAATGTTATAGATAGTTAAGAAATATTTCACACAAGATTTAAGTATCAGTTGTATTCACTATTTTATAATTTGTTGTTTGTAAACTTTTGTTTGTGTAAGATACATGTTTTAATATTAAATTTCCATGTGAGGTTTACTTATATTTTATTGACTAGGTTTATTTATTTAAATTTCATTTGTATTTATTTTCATTCTATCATTATAATTACTTAATGTTGTAAATCATTGATGCAATCATAGCTACAAGTCTTAACTTAGAGATTACATATGCCATACAAGCCTCAGAATAAACAAATAAATGTAATACAACATGTAAAAAATGCTTTTCTATATTCACTTAAATTTTATGAAATTAAAATAAACATACATAATCATATAAATCTCAAAAACATATTCTAACAACATCATATACTTGAATATTCACTTTATTATAAAATGTTATAGTATTATGATGTCTCTGATCTTATCCTTTGATGATCTAGTACATTTTAATGAACCTATTCCTTATTTGTCTTGATATTTCCCTATATTTTTTGCATGAATGTAAGGGCATGATTTACATAGGCACAATAACCACCTATATACATTATGTGATGAAAAACCCACTAAGATTTTTGAATGTATAACACATACTTGATTAAAATACATCATAAAAGAGCATATTAAATAGTATAAAAAATGATTCATTGTAACACAACGTAATTAATTTTTTAACTTCTTTAGTTATTATCAATGATACCTACCCAATAATAAATGGATGGATAATTATGAATCAAACCAGTTTTCCATTCATTAGAACACCATGACTATTAAATGGTTCCATAGGTAATGTGTTTCAAGTAACAAGTATTATAACATCAAATGAACATGCTAACTTTTTCATAAATCTTATATTTGTCATGAAACTTATTTTGTATTTCTTATAAGATTTAAAATGGATTTGAAATGTATGGTACTATTATATCAAACCTAAAAGCTCTAAATTAAGGGTATTTATGTTGGACAAAATCCTAATGTCAACTCCATGCTCCATATTATTGAAAGTTATCAAAGTACTTTTGAGGTCAAGATGTAGTTCCTCTAATAAATTCCATAAAATTATTATGACTTTATGGAAAGAAAATAAGCCATGTGGTAATTCTATAAATTTATCTAATTTTTGGAGGATATCATAGATCTTTGGAAATGCCATATTATTTATACACTACTATGTTTGATTAAAATACTGAATAAAACCTCTTGTGAAAAACCTTGAATACTTATTTCAAAAAAGAAGTCAATTTCATAAACAAATATAATTACTCAAAACTCACAAATAAATACTTAATTAATAATTATAAACTTACAAAAATTTAGGCTCAACTAATTTTCCTAATCTAACTTTTTTCTAGTTGGCATAATATCACATGCAAACCTTAATATTCATGCATCATACAACTTGGGTAAATATAATAAACATGAACTCCCAGTCATGATATTTATTCTTATGATATTCCATATTTTGAATTTTCTAATGCACTTATCTATAACATATTTTCAATTCCTGGGCCCTTTCACTCAAACATATATTATCCATACTCTATGTCATGTGCCCTATTTATAATGCTTGTGTCAACTACCTCTTATAAATCCTCTCATTTGTTTTATGGTATTTTTATTCTCAAAATTATTTATTTATAATTTCAGTCATAATTCAGATATACACTACACTATTATGTTCTTTATGAAATGGATACAAAACCCAGCTAATCAAAACTAGGTTAAATTTCAATTATTTTATGTAGCTCCCATTCTATAATCCAATTGTTTTTTTCTTGATCTAATCCTTTTCACAATACCAAATACTTGGCATATCTTCCTTATCTTGTGTTTACTATCTTCTTATCTAGAACTTGAACTATCTTTTCTTTCTTCTTCTTTTGTACCTATTACTACCAATATAATTCTTCATATTTTTAATGTTCACTATATTCTCCATGGAAATAATATAAATATAAAACATTAAATACCATATGTATTTTAAAATCTTGTGGTAAATTCACCTAACAAGAATTATCATTGATTTTATTCACAATCCTACATGGTCCAATTTTCTTGTACATCAACTTGTTATATGTGACTTTAAAAAAATCTCTTTCCTCAAGTAAAACCTCACTATATCTCATTCTTAAAATATTTTTTACCTTCTTTTGAAATTTTCTACTGCTTTATAATTCTCATTAATTTCCTACAATTTTATTCTTACTTCTTGTAATTAATGTGTGTGTGTGTGTGTGTGTGTGTGTGTGTGTGTGTGTGTGTGTGTGTGTGTGTGTGTGCGCGCGCGTATGCGCGCACACACACACACACACACACACACACACACACACACACACACACACACACACACACACACACACACACACACACACACACACACACACACACACACACACACACACACACACACACACACACACACACACACACACACACACACACATATACATTTTATAACTATACCAAATCTAAAACACACATAGGATTTATCTCATAAAAAATATAAGTTGCTAACTCATAAATAATCTGAAATGTTGATTTACCTATTGATCAATTCACTGAACTATTAAATTCAAACTCATTTTATGGTAAAACCAAGTCACATTGCTTGGGCTTCTCTCTGACTATACATCTCTATAAATTTATCAAGCCCATGTTTACAACTTATGTCTGTCCATATGTTTTTGGGTGGTATGCACTATTAAATTGTATATTATTCCTCATTTTCATCGATAAATTCCTCCAAAAATTACTTATAAATTTCATTTCTCTATCTGATATAATGGTTTTTAGAACATTGTACATTCTCACAATATCCTTAAAAAATAATTTTGGAACTCTAGTGGCATCATTGGTTTTATTACATGTAATAAAATGAACCATCCTATAAAACATATCCATAACAACAAAAAATGAATCATTACCTATCTCTATGTTTACTAATTCTAACACAAAATCTATACTTGAATGTGGCCATGGTTGTCTTAGAATTGGTAATGGCATATATAACCCTATATTATATACATGTATGTTTTAGCCACCTGACATATCCTACACCTTGAAACATATCTTGTCACATCTCTCTTCATCTTTGGCAAAAAATACTTGTCCTCCACCAAAGCTATTGTCTTTGTCATACCAAAGTGTTTAGCCAATCCACCATTGTGCAATTCTCTTATAATTTTATCTCTTGGATACCTAATTAAATACATAAGTGTTTCCCTTTAAAGAGATAACTATCCTACATAAGATACCCTTCATAAACATTTTTTATACCACATGTCAATAGATTCTTGCATTGCTCAACTATCTTTCCAAAATCTACATCAATATCATACACTCCTTTAATAAATTTAAATCTAGATACTTCACTCACCATAGTAGTTAATAAAACCACTAATTTTATCAAATAATCAACTACCTAAATCTATTTTCTTGATTCATTCTTCCACTAAAAGTATAACCATACAAGAAATACACCCACTTTCCATGTCTACTATTTAACTTCTTTTGAGTGTTCACATACTTCAATTCCTCATGATCAATAAATATGATAAACACATTAGGCACAAGTTAATGCCTCTAATGTATTAATATTTATACAATGTCATAAAGTTTGACAACATACGTAAAATACTTTTTTCTTACCTCATTTAATTTCTCATTGACATATGTTATCGGCTTCCCTTTTTAACTCAACACAGTGTTAATTCCCATAATGAAGCATCACAATCAACCTTGAAAACTTTACAATAATATGGTAATACTAAAATAGGATTTTTTTTAATTCTCTTCTTTAATGATTCAAAATATTTTGTCATTTTCCTTGCCCATGTAAATTCCTTCCCTCTCATAAAATTTGATATTGGTGAAATAAGACTACTTACGCTCTTAATAAATTTTATTTTAAAATTTTATAAACCATATAAACTTCTTAACTTTGTGATTCTCTTTGGGATAGGCCACTCAAAAATTACCTTTTTTTTTTTCTACATCCATTATTAATTTATTTAGTGAAACTACAAATCTTAATCATATCAAATTGTTTTACATAAAACTAGACATCTTAAAATGTGCATAGAACATCTCTTTTCTTAATAATTATAGTACCGTTCTCAAATGTTGTAATTGATTTTATTTAATTTTATTAATTATTAAAATATCATCAAAATAAACCACAGCAAACATACCACTATATTGTTGTAGCATGATGTTCATCACCCTCATAAATGTATGGGGCATATTAAATAATCTATTTGGCATCACCATCTACTCATATAAAACATCTCTAGTATTTAATGTTGTTCTCCATTCATCTCCTTCACGAATATAAATCTGATAATCTCTACTCCTTACATCAATCTTGGTAAAATATTTTACTCCTTAGTTCCATCATATCATGTAAACAAGGTATAGGAAACCTGTATTTAATTGTAATTTTATCAATTGATCTACTATCCTCACACATCCACCCTCCATATTTATTTTGGGTTAGTAACATTGGTGCTTAAAAAAGACTCATGCCCTCCCTTACTACAACCTTTCAAATCAATTTATTAACTTGCTTATTCAATTATGCATGTTTTATTGGACACATCATATAATCTACTTAGTTGGGTTGAGCTAATATTGGAATAAAATAAATATGATGCTAAGTATATCTCTTTGGTGGTAAACCATTTGGAAAATAATTAGGTATAACATATTCATATTATTTCAACATTACTACTGCTTCTGCTGATACTTGTACCACTTTTGTGTCTTTTTCTTTGCTACTAATGCATAATGGAAACCTGTCATCTTCATGTATTTGATAAATTATTTTCTAGTCAACATGATCTAAGCATAACATTAATCTTTAAAATGTAGTAAAACTACCTTCATACCACCTTTATATAAATATATGAGTTCCTTGGTCCATCATAAATTACATTTCTATCAAATTTTAATGGTCTTCCCAATAAATATGGCATGCATCTATAGGTACAACATCACACCATATTTCATCCTTGTAATTTTTACCTATTGGAAACTTGATCAAACAGCTTTTACCTAATTTAAATTCATTCCCTTTCTTAAACCTTAAAATTTGATAAGGATTATGATGTTTTTTACAATCCAAACCTAGTTGCTCCTTTATATCTTTAGAAATTAAATTTTCACAATTACCACAATCTATAATTATTTTTCATATCTTACCTCCTAAATTACACCTTGATTGAAAGATATTTTTTCATAGACATGTATCACCCCCATATTCATTTTCTACAAGTTCTTTCCTTAGAATAATCATTTTTCTTCTCATCATGATATTTTGTACAATATCTACTACTGCAACTTCAATATTTTTATCTTTTATTCTAGCTTCAACTAAGTTCACTCTTAGGCATTCCTCTTTCTTCCTTTATTGATCTTGGTAGTTTGGACACTCAAGAACTCTATGCCCTTATTATCCACATCTTTAATAAAACATAAGATCTACACTAATTTGAAAACCATCCTCTACCGGCACCATAGCTTCATCCTCTCTGAAATCATCTTCCTCTTACCTAGTTTTTAAACATTTTTCTATTATCTTCTTGTCTTTATATATCACATAAATATTATCCTCAGGTGGTATTCAACAAACCTATACTTGTATTAATTCCACCTTGTCCCCTTATTTAAGGGGATTGTTCTTTTCCTGGTTAAATAAATGTCCTAAAATTTCATCTTTTTTATTCCTCTTCATCCTTTAAAGATAACTAATAATCTTCCTCTATTCAAATTATTATATACATGCTTAATTCAACTTGAATATATAGTTTTAAACCATTGACATACCTTAAAAACATATAATCTTCTATATCATCATGATCTATGCATATGGAAATCTTGTAAAACTCATATATATACTCTTGTGTATTGGGATCTTTCTTCCTCAAATTTTGAAATATTTTGTATAGGGTTTATGCATAATCCATATTTTTTAATGAGTTATTCTTCTCTTTACCTTTTATTTATCTTTATTTATGATGGTGATCTCACCAAATCATTACACGACCCTTCAATTTTATGTGTGAAAACTTTACCATCTTATCTTCTATCATAGTTCTCCATTCCAAAACAATTTCCATGCTATTAATCTAATATACCAACTCCTTTGGTTTCAAATTTCTTTATAATTTTGAACATCAACCTTGATTCCATTGTTCCTTCCTTATAAATATCTAACAATCGTATCTTCCATTAATGGCAGCTATTCATGTGTCTCCTCTTGTGTAAATTATTCTTCATGATCTATGTCATCTTATACATCATATTCTACTCTCTTATGTCTTCGATTTTCAACAATATCAATTAGAATTTTTATTTTCCTCTACATCTCTTGAATAGTATGGTTTATTTGAGTGATTCATCCTTGTACTCTCACCATATCTTACACATCCATAATTTGAACATACTTTAATAACAAATAATGAACCATAATACTATCAAGGCAAATAAAAATACAATAGGCCAAGATTATGAACAATAACTAATATTAATTTGTATCACATAATTCATATAATTAAAAACCATACATAAATCTTCTTTAAATTATAATTGAAGTTGACATGCAAAATTTAGAACTCTAAAAATAAATAAAACTTGACATATTATTTTAGCAACTCCTATTTTTAATAAGTTTTACATGAAAAATCACATAACCCTAAAAATATCTAAAAATAAACAAAAATTAAAAAATAATCTATCGAATAAATTTTAATTAAATTTCAAGTCTAGTTACAAAAATAAATAATTTATAATTTTATTAAAAAAAAACCAAAAACTAAGTTTAAACAATAATTTTAAAGCCTTAAATGGTCATGTATAGACTCCAAAAATATCTAAAAATGTCACATAACTAGAAGGGTGAGCTATGACTAAATTGAAATTTTTGAGCCAGTCATTTTAGCATGAATATGGGCTAAAACAAAAATATAGATCAAAAGTTATAGCCTCAAAAAATTTGTTCTCTTTGTTAGCATCAAATTATCCCCAAACATAATTCTTTGTAGTGAAATACACTTATATTTTATACCAAATGGTT